>JADOBS010301223.1:0-11746 GCA_015708375.1 Cydonia oblonga
CTCTTCATGAAAGTTGTAAAGCTTGTCCTTACGAGTGTTTATATATATATTTTTTATATATTTTTTACACTTCTACGTTAATTAAAACATTATTAAAGACTTTAGGTAAGCTAAAATATACTTAAAAGAAAATTGTGTTTTTATGTTTTGGATGTGACAATATGGTATATATATACTTATTTAGTATTATGTTTTTCATTTGATTATTTATTGGTTTAAAATATATTTTCCTTAACGGGTAATGGGTCGGGTCATATTACCTGTTAATATTATCGGATCGATTTGGGGTTGTGTCATTTTACCCATTTATTTTAACGGGTGTTACACGACACAACCCGTTAAGATATCGGGTATGACACGAAAACGACACGAACACTGAAAACACGACACAAATGTTAGGTCTAATTGGAAGTGTACGGGGATGCAATGTTGGTTATCAATGCTTTGCAAAGTGACATGACAACTCCAGGCAATGGTACATTTGGTAATATCTTGAATGATGCCAGTCAAATGTTGAAGTCTTTTCTAAATTGGAAGGCCACATTTGGTCAATGTGAGACGAACAAGATTGCACATCAGCTCGCGAGATTGAACAAATACCATAGGTTGAATTTTGATTAAAATAATTTTTTAAACTATTTCCAATTTTGGGTTGTACATTTTTTTTACCACTAGATTTCATCGTCTTAATCATTAGATTTAATGTATTTATAAATTTGATTTAAAAAATGGAATATAAAATGTTGGTTTAACTAACCATACAACCGCATGGGTCATCCAATAAAAAAAATAATTGTTGGTTTTTTTGCAATAGCATTAGCAACTGGTCCCACATCTTGGCTCATTTTTTGGAATAAATTTGGCATAAAATAAGTTTTAACGAAAAAAAATTCTTTGAGCCAAATGATTGGAGAAGTTTGAGCGAGTTTAAAACTTAAATTTTAAGTTTTAACCGAACTATTAGAGTTGGTTTAAGGACTTATTTGATACATTTTTTTAATATAATTTTTTTTTGAAACTAATAAATATTAAATAATTTAGCTAAATTAATAATTTTTTAAAACAAAAAATTGAATCCAAGAACTGTGCCTAAATAATTGGATTAAAAAATAAGGCGTGGTTTGGGATACCAAACTATTCCAGGTGGAGGGACGATATTGCGGATCTGGGGTCGAGTGCTTTGTACAGGTATATAAAAGCCCCTACCCTTCCACACAAACTCTCCTCCACCATGCCCTACAATATACCCACCTCACTGACTCACTGAGCTCGTCGTCTCCGGCCGCCGCAAACCGCCGGTAAGCTTATCTCTCGTCTTCTGTTTTCTTCCCGTGCGATTCAACTCGTTTCAATTTCCCCGTTCTATGTTCAATTAATTCTTCTCGTTTTTGTTTCCTTCTTTGTTTCGCTTTTTGTTTGTGATAGAATAGTTAAGAAGCGTTGGATCGTTTGATGAACCGATATGTTATGGATTGTTCATAGTTTTGTTAAACGGGGTAGCTTTTAGTGTGGCAATGTCGCTAGGGTTAGTGTTTGTCATGGATTGAGTCGTTTCTGTTACTGATTACTGATTGGCAGCTAGGGTTTCTTTTTCTTTTGGGTTGCACGACGTATTTGTTTAATTTCTTTTGTGGTTTATATATATAATGTGTACTGTTTTTTGTAATTTTTGATTATATAATCTGGGAATTTCATTTTTGTTTCTTGTTAGATTTGGATATAAGTAAGCAGTGACACTTTTTCGAGTTCGCTCCGCACAGCACCCCTTCATATAGCATCGCCGAAATGGCGAACTTAGCAATGACCGGTATACTGGAGAAGGTATGTTCCTTTGAAGCTTGTGTTTCCATGATATACACTAATTTGTTTCTGGGAGCATGTTTCTTGGTGAAAGGAAGATGAATTCTCACCCGTTGTTTCAGCTAGCAGTATGTTTGGTATGTTTTGATTTGTTTGAGTTTGTTTTGCAGATGACGGGCAAGGATAAGGATTTCAGATATATGGCTACTTCTGATTTACTGAACGAATTAAACAAAGATAGTTTTAAAGCTGATTCTGATCTGGAGATAAAGTTGACAAGTATTATTATACAGCAACTTGATGATGTTGCTGGTGATGTGTCTGGATTGGCCGTGAAATGGTATGGAATTTTTTTTATGATTTTACCTATTGCACAAACAGAGTTGATTTTTCCTCTTATCTGTTGGTTACACCATGCATTAATTCAATTCACTGTTCACTGTTCACTGTTGTCATTGCTGTGCAAGTATGGTTCTGACTAGTGTTTGCAAATGATTAATAACTGTTATTGGTGGATTGTAATAAAGAATTTTACAAACTTATAAAGCTTTCTTAGTTATTTGCAAGTAAAGTAACCTTTGCATAAGTTTTAGATATATGGTCACAGTTTGTAGGTTGATTAATAGAATGTTATGGAAGTCTCTGCAGAAGTTTCAGCCATGGATGCTTTCAAGTATCATGTCCTCAATTATCTAACTCACATCTCCAAATTGAATTGTCCTACTAATCATAAAAAAAACTAGTCATAACCTTACACCTTGTTTTGTTTTGGTGTATACTGTTTGGATGAGTAGAATATTTGGAATAAAATTTTATGATACGGAAATGCTGCAGTTGAAGATTTATGCAACATTTAATTTGATTCTTTGCTGTTATTTTTATGTAATACTGCAGTCTTGTTCCATTAGTTAAGAAGGTCAGCGAGCCACGAGTTGTGGAGATGACAAATAAGCTTTGTGAGAAACTGCTAAAGGACAAGGATCATCGTGATATTGCAAGCATAGCTTTGAAGACTATTATTGCTGAAATTTCTACTCAGTCTCTTGCCCAGTCTATTCTTCTATCTATTTTGCCGCAGTTAGTTAAAGGAATTACTGATCCAGTGAGTTAATAGATCTTATCCTTTTCACTTTATCATAGATATTTTTTCCCTTTTGGGTACATACTCTTTCTATTATTTAATAAGTTAAGTTCTGTCTACTAACTTGGAGATGAAGTAACTAACGAGATTGATGATTTGCACATGCATTCAACAAATTCACATCCATGGTGACCGTAGTGATGTTTGAAATTTGTAAGTAGCCACACTTTGGAAAGTGTGAAGGCTGTCTAAACAATGAAAAGGTTTTATAACTTTGCAAATTTACAATGACAAAGAATTGATGTGTGTTTATCTTGGTATTTTTATTTTGTTTTCAGCAACTTTGTTAGTAGAAGGGCAATTGGTTCTGCAGGCTGTCTGTGAACTGGAATAACAGAATGAAAATTGGGTTAATACCTGAAAGGGAAAGGAAATGAGTGATTTATATCCCTTAGTTAATTGATATGTGATCTCGTTTGAATTAAGGGTCATAAACTAGTGATTAATTCAATAAAAAAAGTGATTATTCAGGGTTGTGCTATCTTTCATTTCCTCTGTTGTCATCTGTTTTTCCATTTTTGCTTTTACTATTCCTAGATGCCAACTTTTGGTGTTTATTTCTGATTTATTGTGCTGTAATCCCAGGGAATGAACCATGAGATCAAATGTGAATGTCTTGATAACTTATGTGATGTTCTTCATAAGTTTGGCAATTTAATGGCAACTGATCATGAGCTGCTATTAAGTGCTCTCTTGTCTCAGTTGAGCTACAATCAAGCCAGCGTGAGGAAGAAAACTGTGTCATGCATTGGTAAGATTCATAAGATTCACTGGTTCTTTTGCACTCACTGAGCCCATAATACTAGTTCAAGAGGGTCATGTGATTGATCACATCAACGTTATTTTGCTTTGCCTGAAACAAGTACAAGTTGTTTTGAAGATCTGAACACAACTAGTCTGTTTATACGTTTTTGGGTTCTTATTATTTATTTCTGACATCTAAAAGTTGTCCTAGATTGTAATTAATCATCTTTTCCAAAGAAACATGTACACAATACCATGTATTGAGAAACCTGTTCATTCTTGTGGAAGTTGGTGTTGGCAAGTCTATAATGAAATGGTAGATTAAACTGTACAAATTGTTTTGCCTTCAGCGTCCCTTGCATCAAGCTTGTCAGATGATCTGTTAGCAAAGGCAACAGCTGAAGTTGTCCAGAAATTGAGAAATAAAGGCACAAAATCAGAAATGACTCGAACAAATATTCAGATGATTGGTGCTTTAAGGTGAGCTTTGTGGGTTTTAATGAAATGCCTTTGGTTCCATTTCCCCATTTATAGCTGAGGTAATAAAGGCTGATGTTTTTCACTTTCAAGTGGGGAGTAATGTATGGCCAAAAGAAGTGGGGTAGATGACTATAACCATGGATATACAAGTATCTGATTTTAGTCATAGAGTAACTTACTTTTGGTAACTAGTTTATATCACTGTGTGCAGTCGTGCTGTTGGATATCGTTTTGGACCCCATCTTGCTGACACTGTCCCAGTGTTAATTAATTACTGCACAAGTGCATCAGAGAATGATGAGGAGCTTCGTGAATACAGCTTGCAGGTACTGTATGTTCTGTATTGTTTTGAGATTTTTCTTTTTATTTCCAGGACTATATAAAAGGTGTGTTATATATAAACCGATTTTATTTATACCTATATTTATAACTTTGGTTTATGCTCATATATGCTTTTGACTGCAGGCATTAGAGAGTTTTCTGCTTAGGTGCCCCAGGGACATTTCTCCGTATTGTGATGAAATTCTTCATCTTAACTTGGAATATCTAAGTTATGACCCGAACTTCACTGATAACATGGAAGAAGATACTGATGATGAAACTCATGAGGAGGAGGAAGATGAGTATGTGTTCATTATGTTTGACATTATAATTGATTCCTAGTCACAGACCCAGAGGTATTCAATAAAATTTCTACTTATTCTGTCTTCTTTATTATGTTATAGTGGGAGTGCGACAGAATATACAGATGATGAAGATGTCAGCTGGAAAGTTCGAAGAGCAGCAGCTAAATGCTTATCGGCATTAATTGTATCACGTCCTGAGATGCTATCAAAGCTGTATGGGGAGGTATCTTTGAAATAGCTCTTCAATTATGTTTTTATTTATTTATTTTTTTCACACAAAAGTTGTTGCTTCCATACTTTTTTTTTCTATGATATTATTAATATGTGGGTTTCTTCTTTTCTGCAGGCTTGTCCGAAATTAATTGACAGATTTAAAGAGAGGGAGGAAAATGTCAAGGTAAGCCAGAAGAATGAACTTCTGTTAGTTTTCCATTGAGCTTCATGGGTTGATTATCTGATAATATTTCTCTGCAGATGGACATTTTCAATACATTCACTGAACTGTTGCAGCAAACTGGAAATGTTACAAAAGGACAAAATGACATAAATGAACAGAGGTAACTTAGTTGTATACTTGTGCGTTATCCTATTGTCAAATCACACGCAGTTTGTTTTCGTTCTTACCTCTTATCTAGCATTTTCTTGGATGAGTAAACTAGGGAATTGATTATTATAAATAGTTCTCATTACTTCTTTCTTTTACTCTATGATCATCTTCCACAACTTTAGAGAGATTGCTCTGTCAGCAACTCCTTGGGATTTCTATTTCTTTTTCCCCATTGCTTGAGTTGCATGGTTTTTCTCGTTATCAATCAAGAATACATGATGTGATATTGGCTAAATTATTGGCACATTTTGCAGTCCAAGATGGCTACTGAAGCAAGAAGTGCCAAAGATCATCAGATCTATAAATAGGCAGCTACGTGAGAAATCTATCAAGACAAAGGTTGGAATATCTGATGCCCCTATCGGATGGGTTCATTATGGACATATTATGAACTATATAACATTTATCTATTGGCAGGTTGGCGCGTTTTCCGTTTTGAAAGAACTTGTGGTGGTCTTGCCCGATTGCCTGGCGGATCACATTGGCTCACTCATTCCCGGAATTGAAAAGGCATTAAATGTAAGTACTATTCTCCCAAACTGGAAGTTTATTCCCTATTAGTTTAATATAAGTTTCTCTAATGCTGATATTTGTTCTCTTTAATTTTCTTTCTAGGATAAGTCCTCTACCTCCAATTTGAAGATTGAAGCTCTTATATTTACAAGATTGGTCTTGGCATCGCATTATCCTTCTGTTTTCCATCCTTACATCAAGGTAAGTATAGCAATTCTTACATTTATGCTATGCTATGAATATACTGATATGATACAATTTTTATTTTTTTATTTTTTTATTGAAATATATTGCAGTTAATTACATTATGATAGTGAGAAATAGACCACAAGTTGCATTTTGTGTAGGTATGGTGACAGTATAATTTATAAACTGATATTATTGCAGGCTCTTTCTAGTCCTGTTTTATCTGCTGTGGGGGAGCGTTATTACAAAGTCACAGCTGAGGCATTAAGAGTGTGTGGGGAACTTGTCCGTGTGGTTCGCCCAAATATTGAGGTGAATTAGTTGGCACCCTTAGGCACTTTAGGCTTGATGCATTGTCAAACCACTTTGCTTAAATTATTTGGTGCTTAAATTATTTGGCTTTTTTCATGTAGGGAATTGGTTTTGACTTCAAACCTTATGTTCATCCAATATATAATGCCATAATGTCACGCTTGACAAACCAAGATCAAGATCAGGTCAGTAAAATTCCTCTTAGATTGTACTTTACGAATAATTTGTCTTAAATGGTTGTCTGTATTGTTGCTCATGTCTATTCTTATTCAGGAGGTCAAGGAATGTGCTATATCTTGCATGGGTCTAGTTGTGTCAACATTTGGGGATAACCTTGATGTTGAGTTACCTGTATGCCTTCCTGTGCTTGTTGATCGAATGGGAAACGAGATTACTCGACTTACAGCTGTGAAGGTAATTCTGCGCATGTTCATCTTTATGGGGCTTTCTTTTCTCGAGGCATACACACGGGACTCTCTATTTCAATGTTTATGTGTTTAGTTTTTAAGGTCTTAAGTGCTTTGCTTCCAGGCATTTGCCGTCATTGCTGCTTCTCCACTGAAAATAGATCTGTCCTGTGTGTTGGAGCAAGTGATTGCGGAGTTGACTGCATTCCTAAGGAAGGTGCGGTAATTTGCTTAATTTGATGTTGAATTGATACTTTGTACAAATATTTTTTCTTACATTTGTTTTAAAACCCCTCAAACATGTATGGAATTTTTTCTAACATTCTTTGCCTTTGTGGAAATCAGGCTAATCGGCCTTTAAGACAGGCAACATTGGGGACCTTGAATTCCCTAATTGTTGCTTACGGCGACAAAATTGGTTCAGCAGCTTATGAAGTTATTATTGTAGAGCTTGCTACACTGATAAGGTTCTGTTGCTGCTTCACCATTTTTTTTCTTTTTGTTCTTTCCATAGTATTGTCTGATCAGTAGCTGGGTGCTTTAGTTTCTGAACCCTAATTTCCTTTCAATACCCCTTTACAGTGATTCGGACTTGCATATGACGGCCCTTGCCCTGGAACTCTGCTGCACCTTGATGGCAGACAGATCAAGCCCAGTTGTTGGTTTGGCTGTTAGAAGCAAAGTTCTTCCGCAAGCACTAACGTTAATTAGAAGCTCATTGCTGCAGGGGCAAGCCCTTTCGGTAAAAAAATTCTATCTAGCGGGTGTTTTGTTATGATATTAAAACATTGCACATGTTTGAGAACATACTTGTTGAATAATGCAGGCTTTGCAAAACTTTTTTGCTTCCTTGGTGTATTCTGCAAATACAAGTTTTGATGCCTTGCTAGAATCCCTTCTTTTGAGTGCTAAACCATCTCCTCAGTTGGGTGGGGTTGCAAAGCAAGCTTTGTATTCAATAGCTCAATGTGTGGCCGTCCTTTGCCTTGCTGCTGGTGACGAGCAATGTTCATCTACCGTGAAAATGCTCACTGAAATTCTCAAAGATGACAGCACTACAAATTCAGTAAGTCATCCTGTTCGGAAAAAAGATGAAATCAACTCAATTATGGTTATATTCACAGATGACAGTGATTTGGTGGTGTAAGCAAACTGTCATTGTAAAGTTGGGGTTGTCTAATAGATTTTTGATAAGTTATTATTATTCGGTCATCTTTAAAGGTGGCGATGGTTTGGTGATTGATTGTAGAGATTCTTATAAATATTGAGGTGGTTTGGGGTAGAATGATGGGATTTAGTGGATTTATTAGTATTATTTATTGCTATAAACTATTTTTGAGCCCAGTATAATTGCTGTCCTTTTATTATGATATAGGCTAAGCAGCACCTTGCTTTGCTGTGTCTCGGGGAGATTGGGAGGCGGAAGGATCTAGGATCCCACGACCATATAGAGAATATTGTCATTGAGTCCTTTCAATCTCCTTTCGAAGAGATTAAATCTGCAGCCTCCTATGCTCTTGGCAATATTGCTGTTGGTAACCTACTCAAGTATTTGCCTTTTATACTGGACCAGATTGACAATCAGCAGAAAAAACAGTACCTCTTGCTTCATTCTCTGAAGGAGGTGCATTCTTCTGAACTTTAAGAGCCTGATTTTGTTACCTGTATTGTCTGTTTTGTTGTATTTAAGTTTGTATTCATCCATTTTGCAGGTCATAGTAAGGCAATCTGTAGATAAAGCAGAGTTTCCAGATTCCAGTGTTGAGAAGATACTTAATTTACTTTTTAATTACTGTGAAAGCGAGGAAGAGGGTGTTCGCAACGTTGTAGCTGAGTGTCTTGGTAAAATAGCACTTATCGAACCCACAAAACTTGTTCCTGCACTGAAGGTATTTTATCAAATGACCCTGTGCCTTCTGCCTAAGCTTTGTTACTAAAATATTTGATGGGTTGCACTTTCGTATCTGTGTTTTCTAATCCTAAGTTTCTATAGGTACGAACATCCAGTCCAGCTGCTTTCACAAGAGCTACTGTTGTCATTGCAGTTAAATATTCGATAGTTGAGAGGCCGGAGAGGATAGATGAGATATTGTATCCTGAAATTGCATCATTCCTGATGCTTATTAAGGATCATGACCGGGTTAGTCTTAGATTTCTGATGCTTGATAAACTAAATAAAGTGCTTTGGGTTTTAAACCATCTTTCAGTTTTTCGTTTCCCTTGATTGTTTCTGTTGTGTTAGCTGTTATGTTCTCAGTTGGTTTGGACTTTTAGATTTTTTGGTGACTGATTTGGTATGGTCTAATGCAGCATGTGAGGCGTGCGGCTGTGTTGGTTTTAAGTACATTTGCCCACAATAAGCCAAATCTGATCAAGGGGCTCCTGCCAGAGTTGTTGCCGCTTCTTTATGATCAAACTGTCATCAAGGTTGGTTGAGCGTTCTGAACTTATCCCTCTGTTATGTGGTTGCTAGACTGCCTTTGCAGAATACAGGACATTCATGGTATTACTACATTTATAGCATTATTATCTGTCTTGCGTAGAAGTCCAAGTTACATTTTATCAGCTGTCACATGATTTGTATCAGTTGATATTGGATGCTCCATGTTATATGTAACATCGCCATCTATCATTTGTTCATTTGTTTTACCTTGTGTTAGCCATGGGTTGATCTCTTATTTAGCTTGAAAATCCTGGATGCAGAAAGAATTGATCAGGACAGTTGATCTCGGCCCTTTTAAGCACATTGTAGATGATGGACTTGAGTTAAGGAAGGCTGCATTTGAATGCGTGGACACATTGCTGGATAGTTGTCTTGATCAAGTGAACCCTTCGTCTTTTATTGTTCCTTATCTTAGATCTGGTCTGGATGGTGAGTTTCATTTTGTTCATGCATACTTGAAGATGGATAGTTAGCATTTGGTGCTTATTAAATTTATTACCTTGTAAACTGAATGGGATTCACTTTTCCAGATCATTATGATGTTAAGATGCCTTGCCATCTTATTCTCTCAAAGCTTGCAGACAAGTGTCCATCTGCTGTACTGGCAGGTCAGTTAATTTACTGATTTTTCTTTCCTAAGATTCAGAAGTTATGCCGTTAATTTGCAATCTAAAATTTTCCATCCTTCAGTACTGGACTCGTTGGTGGATCCTCTCCAAAAAACTATCAACTTTAAGCCAAAGCAAGATGCTGTCAAGCAAGAAGTAGACCGCAATGAAGACATGATTCGCAGCGCTCTGAGAGCTATTGCGTCCTTGCATCGTATAAGGTTTTGCCCCTTTATATCCTAGTCCTGCTGTACATTCTGCATGAAATTCATGTTTCTTCTCCTTTCCGTACAGTATTTTGTTTTCCTTGCTCTGTGTGCATGGCGTTCGTTTTGACATTGAATGAACCGTCTAATACTTGGTTATATGTTGTTTGTTATCCTGCAGCGGTGGAGATTGCAGCCTTAAGTTCAAGAACCTTATGAATGAAATTTTAAAATCTCAAGCGCTCGGTGACAAGTATGTTTCTATCCGAAATGAATGACCTGCCTATCTTGCTGTAGTCTACAATGAATGAAAAAAAAGGAGCTTATATCGCTCTCATTAGTGGACATCTGCGGGCTTAAGAAGCTTTTCTGCGGCAGAATTCAAGAAATAGATGGAGGCCGTATGAACATGTTCTGTTATTGTAGAAACGCCGGGTATGGTTCTTGTATAGGTTTGAAGTAATTGCGTGGTTTTTGCCTTGTGCAACCGTATTTTTGTTGCGCGATCTCAGGATCAGTGCCGCCCCCTCCCAAACTCTTCTATTCACTTGGTTAGGATCAAAATCGCCGGATTTTGTTTTCCGGCATGTGGCAGGGAGCAAGTTTACTACAGAAAACACATGTATTTGGTGTGGAATCTCTAAATTGTTATTGGAAGTTAAAATTTTCAAATTTATGTTCCAATTCACTTATTTTGATAATAAGTAAACTTACGGTTACCAAAATATAGTTTAAATTGTTGGTCTCTCTAGCGTTATGTTTAACTGTGTTCGTGGCATGTTGAGCAGCCCGGCCCGAAGTTCATGGTTAACATATACTCTCTCGTTTGAAGCCGTTTTCGTATATAGTATACCCATATAAGAACGGAGGTGCCGTCTAGACGTATTAATCTTCTATTGGAATGAGAATTTATGCAAGACACTTTTTTTTAAGTTCTCATGCATTTCTGTTTAATTATGATCGTTGTCTTTGTTTGATTTATTCAATCCAACAATGCCCTAAAATAAATATGTAGCAAACATCTGTTGGACATATTATGCCATTACGACTACATCTTGGTTGCAATAATTTCCAAGAAGCCGAAGCAAAATGCTATCAAACAAGAAGTAGACTACAACGAAGAGAGAAGCTCATATTTAAAAAGGGTACTAAAAGCAAGACATTTGTAGCTTTAGTCCATTCGTTTTCGCGTTCGAGGTCTTATATTTAATTCTCCGAAAGTAATCCAAGTTCTCTCTCATTTCATTTGAACCATAAACAATAACCCTAATTCGACATTTTATTGCACCAAATGAACCAAATAAAAGAGAAAAACTCATCATCATAATTGGTTGAAATCCGCAAACTGGTCTTCTATGCCTTGGGTGTTGAAGAATACAAAAAATCTTACATCGAAAAATCCACAAGTACCATTTGTTATAAATAGGCAAAAGTAACATTTACTAGTGACAAGAACGAAACAGATATAAAATATTACACTGTAACTGTAACACAAGAGGATGATAAATAAAAGAGGAAGGGATAGATACTGATGTTATTGATCTTTTCTTCTTCTCAGTGTATTTTGATAGCACACGGAGCGCTCTATTTATAGAGCAACTCCAAACAAACGTAATAATTACACCTTAAAATTTACAACACACACCTTTTGAAAATACAATCCTCCTTCATTT
>JADOBS010301224.1:0-11748 GCA_015708375.1 Cydonia oblonga
CCTAATATATGTAATAATTCATAAAAAAAAAAAAGTAATTTACCTACCATGTACAAAAATGTTATTTGATTCAAAATGTGTGTGTGTGTGTGTGTATATACATACATACATATATATATATATATATATATTTGTGTTTGTGTATTTATATAATTAGACCATATTAATTTACCTACCTATTATTTGAAATGTTCATTTCCAATTATGCAAAATATTGTATACCAACAACAAAATATTGCATAAACTTAGGAATTGGATCATGCTTTTGATTTTATCTTTTAACTACAAACAATCATATACATATTACTTTATATAATTTTACCAAAAAAGGTCCCTAATAGGCTAATATATGTAATAATACATGAAATATAATTTACCTACCATGTATACAAAAATGTTATTTGATTGAAAATATATAATCTAAGTTTTCTCAAAAAAAAAAAGAAAAAAAATATATAATCTAGGTGTAGTATATATATATTTTTATATAATTGGAACAAATTAATTTACCTACCTACAAATTAATTTCCAATAATTTACCTACAAAAAATTATACCTCGTGTGTAATATAATATCTTTTTTTTTTCACTAATACATGGAGAATAATTTACCCATTATAAGGAGAAATATAATTTGATGTATTATATTGAAAAATATTATGTCATACCTATATTTATACAACAATAAAATGTGCCTAATATGATACATGAAAAATAATGTACCTACAAGTTTGGGAAGTGTTATTTGATTCAAAATATATATATCACAAAAAAGTAAATTTTTGGTATGATATGGATACAATTAATGCAATACAAAAATTTATATATTTTATTTTACTTTTTTCTACAACTTTTAATTTGGAATAAATTTAGGGATTTGGGAAAGTGGCATGGGTGTAAATAAATTGTATTAGTAGTTCAACAGTGTACCTATGTGGCGGCATATTTTAAATTTAAGCTTTTATTAGACGTTTATATGTAGATGAGTTTTTATCTAGGAATCATAAATTGTAAAGGTCAAAATCTAAAGCACCCATTTTATTATTAAAAAGTGGCCCATCAATGAATCAAATGAAAACATTTCAAACAGTAATATGATTATGTGAATTGTAAGATTTTTTTGCTTTCAATATTTATTGCATGGTAGTGCTCACCTCCAAAGTGAAGCGGCCTTGTTGAATGAGGTCGGGAATGCATGAAGTAGACCAGAAGCCACAAGCGCTGAGGATTGGCATAGCCATTACGAGAATCCCCAACTCTTCCGCCACGTCAATTGTGAAACACATATACCCATATGTTATCACACAATTCGAAGCTAGGGCGAGTAGAGTCATACAACTTGTCGTCCTTTTTGGTTAGGGAGATTAGGAGGTCACGAAGAAGCGGCTTTGTTACGAATCTGAGTGACGAGACGAGGTCGATTATGCGAGGAACGAAGCGCGGATAATCCTGTGGGAGGCCATCAAGGATTGACTCGAAGCGAAGGGTTGGGAAGTGGGCAGAGAGAACGTGGCGATTGGTGGAAGCGACGATGAATGTGCTCGGTGTTGAGGAAGGTAACGTGGATGCCAACGTGACACAGTAACTATGCCAAGCTAAGCAACGGAATGACATGGCTTTGTAACGGTAACGGCAACAATAGTATGTGTGGTGGTTGATCTTGTTGCTCTATCTCCATCTCAAATTCTCAACTATGTTAATTCACTCTGTTATTTTTTTCTTGGGAAGAGTCTAAGGATTTGTTTGGCTTTTATATAAATCCAAAGGTTGTGGGATTATATCCCTAGACTGTATTATTATAAAAGTGTTATTAGGCTCACCTCCAGTGGCGAAGTGAGGATTTCTTATGAGGAGGGGCCTCATACACCTATAAAAGTAAGAGGTAAGATAGAATAGAAACAAATATTTTATAGAGAATAATAGAGTTTCACAAACCTTATTGTTCTTTATTCAATACATTTGGGATTTGGAATGTCTAAATATATGAAATTTAAGAAGAATAAGGGAATAGCTCGCATGAGTAAAAGACGATTTTTTTTAATTAAAATTGAAAGATGGGTTTTAATTGAATGTCATTGATTTGTGATAAATGACCATTTGAAAATGATACTTAATTTTGGGAAGGGATTTGGCTGAAAAGATAGATAAATAATTGGATTTGTGTTTAAGTGTTCAGAAGAGTTGCAAAGCAATAAATACAGTGTAATACTAACATTGTTTTTTCAAGTCAGGATAGGCCTAGGACTACTCTAGTCCTCAGGTGCCTCCGTCAGTGCCTATCTCATTGTTTTATTTCTACACCCACCTTATAATCCCACTCACCAAAAAAAAAAAATAAATAAATACTCTACTATCTTCCCACCCACCATTATCCCCAAAGAACCATTCCAATCGCCACACTTGACACCGTTCACCAGCATAACCTCAACCTTCCCATAGACATTACTGACCGATGAGAAGCACAGAATTCGACTTCCATATTAATTCTTTAGCATGTTCTCCCATCTATTTTTCAATTATTTAAATAATAATTTAATATTCAACTCAAAAGAAAAATGGTTATATCTGAATGATTAAAATAGACGGAAGCAAAACAGTGACCACCCTTCTGCACTTTTACCACCATCCTGACTATCCCCACGGCTGACCACGGAGGTGATGCAACAATAGAACGAATAGTCAGTCATTCAACCAATCATAAAATCAAATCTGAAAGAATTAGAGTGACATCGGTGGAGAAAGAAACTCCGATGACATCCATATATGGTTTGATGCATTCAGTGCGTTTGGATTTGTATTACGACGAGCTAGATGAATTCAACAAGATCAATTTGCGATTCAATCATAGATTCAATAATTTAGGATCGAATAAACATAAATTAAAAATTAGAAGGAATAAAATGAAGACAAGATGTTTGGGAATTGAGATTACGATTTGCTGGTAGTGTGGGCGAAAGTGAACGACCTGATTTTGTTTTCCATCAGTACATTTTACGTGAGGATAAATTGGAGATAGAAGCATATTTATGCGACTTAGTTAGCTTGTTTCTTTGCATTTACTTAGTTAGTTTCTACTTATTAGAGTGTTTTAAGCTATTTTCGTGTGTTTGTAGGTCCAAATGGCTAAAGTAACAAGAAAGGGCATTTTGGAGCATTTTAGAGCAGTTTTGGGCTTGGAATGGATAGCATGTGCATGGAGCAAGATGGATGGATGTTTTTTGAAGATCAAGAGAGGCTAGGAATGTGCTAAACATTTGGAGAAATTAATTCAAGACAAAGAAGATAAGGAATCAGCTAAAAAGAAGGAACTTTATCCAAAACCTTATCCAATCTTATCTTATCCAACATTATCCTTACCCAAACTTATCTTATCTTATCCTATCCTAATCTTATCCTACCTTAATTCCAGCTGCAAGGGGGAATTATTTTTAGATTAGAACACCTAAAAACATGGTTCTAGAAGCCACATCCTTCCCCTAAAAGTGTGCCGCATCACCCCTTCTAGAAGTCTAGAAACCTGCCACAAATATTCCCTTTCTAGGAGCCTAAGAATGTGCCGCATACCCTACCCTTTCCCCCTAATTCTCTGCCGCACCACATAACCCTTTTCCTCCTAGAATTGTGTTTTGCCCTATCCTTGTCCTCCAAGGATTGGTGCTGTGAACCCTAACCTATATAAAAATAAATCTGCCACATCATTCAGGAGGGCTATAGAGGGAGAAATTCAGAGAGAAATCAAAAGAGAAAAATACAAAGGAGTGCCACAGGTTTCTGAAAGCCTTAGAGACTTGTGCCGAGCTTTGCAAGGAAAGAATGAGGGAAGAAACTTGGTGTCGTGTCTGCCATTCAAGTTTGGATTGCTGGAGCGTGTCTAGGTGTATTATATCCTTAGTTTTAGTCCAATGTTTATTTTAATTTGGTTTTCAGTTATGATAGACATGTGGAACTAATTTCGTTTTAGCTAGAGGTGAATTCAAAGCCATGAACATATATGTGATATGAATTGATTACATCCAGTTATTGTTTCATAAATCGTGAATGCAATTTACTTAACTATTTAATTAATAACTTATTCTTGTATGTTGATTAAGGGTGCACACTTAGTTTGCATGTAGGGATTTGATGCTAGAATATAAGGGAATTTCACCTAATCGTTATAAACTTATATTTACAAGTAGTAAAAGTCGCTAGTCATGATTGTGTTAAGTAAATTCGTGGCAGGAGTATCATGCAGTTCATAGTTACGAATGCCTTGTCAATGCTTATGATTTTCATAGAACTTCATGATATTTGATATGTATCTCTATCATGCAGTTCATATAGGGAACTTGATAAGAATAATTTGGTTGCGTCGCTGAGTCCAATTCAATGAACTTAGGAAAATCTGAAAGTTAATTTGTGCTTCTCACGATCAATTCGGAGCATTGTCATTCATGGTTTATAGGAAGAATAATTGGAAATCGATTTGTATGCATATGTGTCATGTGTGGAGAAGAATCTTCTAGCTAGGCATTCACCCAATTTTCGTCCAAATTCACTTTGTTTATGCAATTTAGTTGTTTTAGTTCAAAATTCATCCAAAAACCCCCCTAGCTATTGTTTTGTGTTAGTTTAGTCTAGTTTTCTGTTTTTAAATTTAGTTAGTGTAGATTAGCATCCCTTCTAATCGCTGGCCTAGAACGATCCCTACTTACACATACTACAACTGTCTAAAAATGGTTTAATTTGTGTGTTAATTTTTACCACATCAATTGGGAATTAAATTTTTTAATAAATAGTGGGGTTAGAAATAAGGCAAAGGGGTAAGGTTAGTGCTTGGAAGAGATCCCCTCCGGATCTCTCCCATCAAAGCCACATAATCAATTAATCCGGGCATTTGAAATTTGATCCAATGGCTATAAACAGGGAACCCTTTTAAAAGTTATAATAATTTTAGCCGTTTGATCAAATTTTAAAGGTCCGGATTAATTGATTATGTGGCTTTGGTAGGCGAGATTCGGAGGGAATCTCTTCCCAGTAGCAGTATATTATAAATGTGGCAACCTTTTATCAAAACACATGCTTATTCAAAACCACAAAATCCAACAACAAATCTACGGTTTTAAATGGAGCTTTAATAAAAATCATTTATTCAAACTTTTTTTTATTAAACTAAAAACATCCTAATAATTTTATTTAATGAAAAGAACAAAAGCTTTAATGAAAAAAGTTTTTCTAAATTTTTTCTTGACCAAAAGCACTGTAATAACTTTATTTACTGAAAATAACACAACTTTAATGAAAAAGGCTTTTCCAAACTACTGCAACTATTTTTAGAACTGAGACTAACTATTTTTAGAATTAAACATTACAACAATTTGTAAAATTGAATACTAACACTGCAACTTTTTCTAAAATTGAAAACTGATGTTACAACTATTTCTAGAACTGAAACTGACACTGCAACTATTTCTATAATTGGGCACTGTTATTATTTCTAGAATTGCACATTGCCACTGTTTGTAGAACTAAAGACTCTAACTATTTCTAGAACTTAACACTATAACTATTTCTGGAACCGAACACTAGAACTGAACACTAAATACTGTCAAAGTAACTATTTGTAGCACTACATATTGCCACTATTTCTAGGATTGAATACTACAATTATTTCCATGACTGGACACTATTATTAGTTCTAGAACTGAACACTGCCAGTGAAATCCCGTCCTCGGATTTCACTATTTAATTTTACATATTTTGTATTAACGCGAAAATATTTTATTTTCATTAAATTAGAATTAATTAACCAGTTACAAAGTTTGAACTTTCAGATAGAGCTCGATCCCACGAGTGCGTAAGCAAAAACAGTTCATGAATTAAGGTCGCGCTTGGTACGTGGGACGGGACAGAACGGAGTGGGACGAGGCGTTTCGTCCCATGTTTGGTGCGCCTAAAACGAGTGAAACGCGATGTTCCATGGGACAAGTTTTGGATGATTTTTCGTTCTACCTCCCCTTGGAACGACTTGTTCCACGTCTGTGGGACACAAATTTATAACATTTTAAGACAAAAATGCCCCTTGTCTTTTTCAAAATTTACATCATACAACAGACCCTAAAACTATCTTCTCTTCTTCTCAGCCGCTGTGAACCTCTTTACCTCTGCATCTCACATTCACAACCTTCATCCTCATCTTCTTCCATGTAGCCTCTTCAGCTCTGCATCCCCTCTTCGCAACCTTCTTCCTCATCTTCTTATATGTAGCAGCTCTGTATCTCCCATTTGCAACCTTCATCCTCATCCTCTTTTGCGTAGCATCTTCAGCTCTGCATCTCCGTTCTAGGTTCGATCTGTTTTTGTGTAGCTTCTCGGTCTCTCTTTCTTTGTAAAATAAAAAATTGCTTCTAGGAGGTCCTAATTTTGATGTAAATTTGAAGTGGCATTATTATTCTTTTCTGATTTGCTTGTTTCGATTTCATTAACACCCATTTAATATGCAAAACATTTGTAATTTCCACTACCTGTTTTGGTTTGCTTTGGTTGGTTCGATCAGCTTTGGTCCTTGCATATTATTCAAAATATTTGTAATTTCCACCTACATGTTGCTTGACTTTATCCTTCCATGTCATTAATTCCTCAAAATTGTCATGTAGAAAAGAAAAGAAGATGAAATTTCATCATAACCAAACTGCAGTAAGCAGAACACATACTTCTTGTCCAATAGTAGATGGATTTTGCAAAACATGACAGAACAATTTACTGGGATTTCCATTTTATATACCTGCATACCCTTCCAAGAACCTAAAATCACT
Organism: Cydonia oblonga; assembly: GCA_015708375.1. NCBI lineage: Eukaryota > Viridiplantae > Streptophyta > Magnoliopsida > Rosales > Rosaceae > Cydonia > Cydonia oblonga. The sequence continues at coordinate 6,794 of JADOBS010301224.1, forward strand.
TTCAAGCTTTGCTCAGACTGAGCTTTCTATTTTGCCAAATCCTCGAGCCTCTCCTGATTCTGCTAAATTTCTTTGTATTTTGTAGTGCTTCGATTTCTTTGTATTCTTTTGAAGGTCTCAAACAACATTCAACATTCCAGAACTAATTAATGACGCACCACATTATTGGTCTCTGTAATGCCATCAAATTAGATTATTTGCTTCTATCTCATTCCACTGTCTTGGAGTATGTTGTGCTTTCACTTCAATCAGTATGATGCTTTATCAGAAACTTAAAGGTTTGTTATCTATAATAGGCTTACCAAGACTCAACCAAAGAAAAACGATGTGCTCAAATTTCTCAAGGTTTCACTCCATCTCCCTTCTATAATTGAACTTTTTATTATTTCTAGTAGGTTTTTAATCTCAATGAACGCATCAGGTATTCTCTTCTCTATCATTAGAGATAAAATTTATCACTGATACCACAAAAGTTGCAGAAACAATTGATTTCATCAATCAAGTTAATGCTCACTTTTGATTGCTCAAACATGAACCAAAGGATACAAAATTAAGAGAGTTTTGAAGCTCATTTTGTGTACTTTAAATCCATTGAAGATTTGTAGGAAACAGAGCTCTAGATTGAAACTTATACCAGATATAAAATGGGGACCCAAAACTGAAAATGTAGAACTTATTGCTATCTGGCAGCCCTGTGACTTAACTTTGGACATGATTTTTATCAATCAAAACTCAACGGAATTTAGTGAAATCAGATGGGTTTAATCATGGACATGCCTAGTTTCCAAATACATAACATTGGACCAAAAAGAAATCACAAGGACCGGAAAATCAAGAGCTATAGTAAGCCACTTGTAATAGTTTTTCTGCAGTAAAATAAGTTTTCTAAACCCATACTCATTTTATTCAAATTACAACTTCAGAACACTTCCATAAAATCCAGAAATCATGGTTCAAATCTCTATCTATATTATACTCAACTATTAGCAAGAATTGACCTTTGAACCCAAACCCAAGGACATGATATTTGATCAATATACCCAAAAAAAAAAAAATGAAAGTAACGAGAATTTCAATTACTACCTTAGCCTTTTGATGTTCAAAACCTTGTACATGTACACATATCTAAAATCCAAGAAACAACCAAAGTCTTCATATATTTTTCATCCAAGTAAATAGTACAAATTAAAGCATATGAATACAGATATATGCACACATGCCAATTCGTCAAAGGCATATATGAATATTTACCATTTCCAATATATATGAGAAGTTATAATATCAAATGGGTTTCAAACAACAACAGCAATCAAGTATATCATTATAAGAAAGAATATTAATTGGCTAGCCACACATCATAATATAATTCCATGAAGACTGATTTATTTATAATGAAAACTAAATATTTGGCAACAGAAGAAGATTGAAAGGGTACCCATGAAGATTGAATTCATAGTTTGGGAAGAAAAAGTTTGATATGCTTGCTGTCTGAAGACTTCTAAGAACTGAAATATGCTCGTATGGTCATAAAATGGCATAATGCATAAGAAAAACAAAAATTTCTTGTTACTAAATTTTCTGTTTAGCATTTCCTTTGATTTATTTTTTATTGTTCCTATTTATAGATTTAGACCAGGCCCTAGGTATGGAGAGTTTAAATGTGAGATATAGTCAGAGGTGTCGGACTTTGAAATCTGCCAAAAAATGTAGATAGCAAAGGAAAAAATCTTAGTAGTTGTTATTGAATTTTATTCTTTGAAATTTCTGTTGTAATGGTTGCCTCCAGGATGAGGGAACATATTCCTGGCATTAATATAGAGCCGAAGCATATACAACACAAATTGAAGCGTCTGAAAGAAAAATATTCATTTGCATATGACATGATGAATGCATCTGAATTTGGTTGGGATGATGAGAAAAACTGTGTTGTTGTGGATAGTGACAAAATACTACAGGAGTGGGTGAAGGTAAATTTTGTTTCTTATTCTTTATCAATTGGTTGCTTTGAAAGTCTTAACCTTGATTTCTTTGGGTTCTTATTGTAGAAACATCCCAGTGCATCTTGCAAACCAAATAAGCCATTCCCGTTGTATCCATGGTTATGTACAGTGTTTGGGAGAGATCGAGCCACGGGTAGTATGGCTGAATCAGCAGCAGATGCAATCGAAAATATGGGTTTGAAAAGTGAGGATTGTGAGACTTCCGAGATGCCTCCACCTTCACCTACCCTATCTTCTTCTGTTGCTACATCTAGTGCATCTCAACCTGTTAGGAAGAGGAAGAGGAGTAGGAATGATGGTGATGCAAATATTGTATCTGTTATCAGTGAAGGTTGAATAAAACTGTTACTGAAATGAAGAAATTAGGTGAAAGTTTTACTTTCAGAGAAGCGAAAGCTAGACTACCTTCTGAGCTTAGGCCATGGGTCTCCCATACGATCAGGTGCTAAGAATTTTAATGAAGTTAGTGAAAGATACCGATCTGATGGGTATTTGGTCTACCTTGGATGACTCACAGAAGCCAGATTTCATTAAAGTGTTTATGGAGAGCCTTTGAGCATTTGGGGTTTTAGTATTTGTGGTTTTAGTATGATGAACCTTATCAACTTCTAGGGTTTTCATTATTGCTTTAGCAAGACATTATTTGTTTTTTAAGTCAGGACGAATGTTTGATTTCAGATATTTCATGTTTAAGTTTTTGATACTTCATTTTCTTTGTTTAAGTTCTGAATGTTTAAACCCTAAAACGTTTACAACATGCATGATCAGTAAACCTATATATTTTTCAACATTGCATGGCAACCATGAACAAAACCATCTCAGTCATCTCATTCATGCTAACAATCTCATTACTTCCAATATTCACTGACTTCATCAACAAATCATAGAAGACATAAATTACAAATTTTAAATGGGTTTGCATGTGGAACACAACATACACCTATTAAAATTTGGACCAAGAAAAACAAATAATGGATAATAGTGTTCAAATTTGAACAACTTAAAAAAAAGTCTTGTCCCGTTCCACGCATAAAATTGTACCTAACAACAGACGGAACATGGGTATTGTAGTCATTTTAATCTTTTGGTTCCGTTCCATCCATGCGCTACCAAACGCAGAACGGAACAATTGTCCTATTCCATCCTGCGCATACCAAATATAACACCGAACATCTGTTCCGTCCCGTCCCGTCCAATTTGCGTACCAAACAATACCTGAAATTATAACGAACAAGTTATTATAAGATTACAACGGCATGGGCAAATTAGTCATTTGTGCATTTTTATGTATAGAGACTCTAGCAAAGCTAGAAAAGGATGAGGGATAACCAATCAGAGGCCAACCTGGATTCCACCATACGACCAGCGCGTGACCCGGAATCAGATCCGGTTTCTAGGCTCTTTTCTGACGCTGATTTTGGCAAAATTAGAAGGCAACAGTCTCAGCCACCACCTGGAAATCATTCCCCTCATTCCCTGAGCATTTTCCACCCATGATTGACCGCATTTGGCCACTGTTTATGACAAAACGAACCTCGGTCTTCTCGAGACTTCCTGATGGTGATATCTTATTCTCTTTCATAGCATCAACGATCATCATCACCACTTGACAGCCCTTGGCCCCATGCAAGAAATGAAGTTTCAGATTGGACGTTGGAGCTTCAACAAGTTCATGACGGGGTACACCGTTGGCGCCTGGCGGCAACGCATGGGCCTAACAACCTATTTTACCTACTTTGACCAATTTTGATGCCCTGAGCCCATTTTTCACATCTGTTTGATATAATTTTGTTGATTGATCTTAGTTTCGTTAAAGTTCGCCAGTTGACCTTTGTAGTAGGCGAAGATCCAACTGTTGAATTATCACTAAATTGTAATATGTTGTTGGACATAATATTCGAGGTTCTTAGGAATTGATGAACCGGAAATCCAATGTACAGATCTTCCGGATTGAAGAATCTTAGATTCTTGACAATTGTAAAATCGTAGACGATCCAGCCGTTGGATCGTCACCAGTTTATAATATGTGATCATACATATTATTTGAGGACCTTCAAACCTTATGGATCAGAAACCCGACATACGGGACTTTTCAGATTAAATTTCTAAGCTTGTAGAACCGATAGTTATCTGGCATTGAAATTTGCAAATGGAATCCGACCATCCGATCATCACAAAATTTTAATATGTTGTTTTAGAAATACATTGAGAGTCTTAGGAAGTTACAAATTAAAATTTTGGTGGGCAGATTTTCTGGACTGGATTATTAGGGTTGAGGACCCTACTGTTGACCTTCGATCAATAATTGACTTTTTAGTCAACGTGCCCTGAATTATTCTAGCGTGTCGTTTATTTTTAAAATGTTGTTAAGGCTTCATGGAGCTTAGTTAGCTCATCATAATGACGTGCTTTTCCGGTTGATATGTGTCTCGATATACGTGCAAGTGGCACCTTATTGTGATGTACATGTTTATTGAATTTTTAGGTGATACAAATGATATGTGTGGTTACTAGTATGAAAATGAGAGCCTGGAATCCTATTAGCAGTATTCTGTAGAACTTGTATGCTTGTATGACAAGATAGTTAGTTGTTGTGACTCGTGAGAAATTGATAGTGTATGTGCTTACGTTGTAAATCATAGGTGTTGACATAGGATGCAGGTTGTGTGATACTGCGATTGTACCATGTAGTAGTGGTACATGGATGGTCTTGCTTGGTTAATCCACATTAGGGGACCATATGCATTATAGGGGTGATTCTACTTGATAATCCATATTAGAGGTCATTACCTATTTGATTACTAGGTTTTCATAGGTGGTCCTGCTTGATTAATCCTGTTTGTACCATACTTGACCAATCCCGAAACTACTGAGCACCGGTCAACATTATACCGTCAAGGATCCACAAGAATCTCCCTCCAACCAGGAGGCCAATCACAGCGCGACACGTGTCGA
>JADOBS010301225.1:0-11748 GCA_015708375.1 Cydonia oblonga
ATTAAAAAAAAAAAAAAAAAAAAAAAGGAAGAAGCGAGGACCTACTCGACAGACCCATCAACCGACCACCTACTCACACTTGATGGACTTGTAAATGTGACGAACAAACAGCAAAGCCGCGCGGAAACCTACGGTGCCAAGCATGAGGAAGAAGCCGTAGCAAATGCAAGCCATGTAACCGAAGAAGAAAGATGTTTGCATAAAGCCAGTCATATCTGAACGGGCGTAGTAATAATACAAGCAATAGCCATAGATGAAGAGGCCAGTAGATCCACCGCATAGGAAAGACCTGTCGCAAACCAAGGACTCTCATTAGTCCAGCCACACAAGTGGTAGAAAGAGGAAGACATAATAAATATATGCTCTGCTATATGTAGGGATGAAAACTCTATACCATCACACAAATTTCAATGAATAATAAGGAAGAAGAAAAATCATAATGCAGCAAGGCACAAATCATGGTACAAATGGAAAGAAGAACTATGATAACCCGTAAATCGATTGTCTCATTAATCCTTTCTAGAGAACATCAATAATCTTGCTTTCGCCTTTTGCATAATCGGAAGTATAACTGTGCTTTCTATGAAATATCGTTCCTTGAATTTTAAAAATAGAGCTCCCTCTGATGCTATCAATTACATAATCATGCTTTTCAAGAACCTCGTTAGTCTGCTTATCAGAAGGTATAAGAATATTAACCATGAAATCACCCGTACACAGGATGGATCACGGAGAATATGATAATGATGAAATGCTCCACCCCTCTGAATTACAAAGCAAATGCGGTAGATACCATACTTGGGACAAAAGCATGTCCTTGCTAGTCAACCTCTCATAAGATAGCCTACTCACAAAATACAGCAACATAGTAGCTTCATAGGAGTCACGAAGAGCTGCCTTCACAGAGTCATAACTCAAAAGTAATGACACTAGCACTGAAAGCACATAACATTATAGAGAAAACAACTTGACAACCCTAAGACCGTTAGTACCAAACAACTTCATCTATTGGATTTCAGATATTCTCATACTTCGAAACATATTATGAGCATTTCTTCTATCTTATTTGTTTTTGCTTCAAATCCACAGCAGAAGTTTAACTTAGAAAACACTTAGCAAAAGAAAAAGCTTGAAACAAAGCAGAAAACTGAACCTAACTTCTAGGATATAAGCAATGTAACCTAGAATAGAAGCAAGAAACTTAATGCAAGAAAGATGTGTTTACCTCCACCACCACCCATGATCTTCAGCAGCAAGTTGGAAATAGGTCAAAGCCACAGTTATAAAGGCAGTGACAATCAAAAGAATAATAAATACAATAAACAGGATGCTGTAGATTGTGTAAATCCTGTGACCCCAGACGCTGGCAAATATGTAGTAAAGTTCAATGTATATTGCACTGAAAGGGAGGAACCCAGCCATTGCCATCTGAGGAATGGTAGTCCTGTACCATGGAAGAGGTGGAATTTCTCGAGGATACTTTGTGGTGCGAACAGGAGCTTGAAACTCAGCCTTGCTGTTTTTCCCAGCGATACCACCCAAAACAAGCAATGGTGATGTTACCAATGTCCAAATAAGGACAATTACCACAATAGTACCAAAAGGAAGAGCTGCGGTTGCACTATAAGCAATTGCAACAGTGTTAAGGAAGCAGAAAGTCAGGAACAGAGGCCCACAGAAAAGGCACCCAGTAAGCAACAAATTTCTCACCTGTCAACCAGAAAATGGAAACTAAATGATTCCGTTTCACTTTAAAAGCATAAACTATAAGCTGTATTTGTCACCGAACAGAATCCAGTTAACTTACCCAGTTTTTTCCTTCAAGCTGACAATAGAAAGAAGTTGCAGTATATCCCGCAATGCCAGAAGTCAGTGCATATATGACCACAAGCGCAGTGAATAAAGCTCCTCGGTTGTATGGATAAAATACACCAACCAGTGCGAGCATAAAGATGAATATTGTGCTGGAAATGAATAAAGGAAGATAGAGTAGCCTTTAATACTAACATGTAATAAAACGAAATTCATACATCTAAAAAAATGGCAAAAAGATCCTCACAGAGTGAACAGCTGGGTTCCAGAACCATGGGCAGCAGCAAACAAAGATTTGTGCTGGGGGAACCGGAAAACATCACCATGAATGTACTTCCATCCAGTCTCTTCTTGGTCATCAGCAGCTTCCTCATCTTGTGCATACCTTATTAAGAAATTAAATAGATGATAAATGACAACAACAATCTAAACAGAAAACCCGGAGATTTTCAGAAAACATCAAGCTCTCAAGGCGCAGAAAATAGATCTCACTTCATGAAATCATTCTTCAGGACTCGCATGAGAATTGTTGCAAGAAAACCCGTCAAAAGGAGAACCGTGACGCATGAATTTATGATTGAGAACCAATGAATTTCCAAGTGATGTGGCAGTGAAGAGGACTGTGAGTATTTATCCATTCTATTCTCGAAGGGAATGTTTGTATCCGACCATTTTACACTGTACATGAAATCCGCATCAACATCCTTGTCCTCTGTCAAGTCTACAACAGAATGAGGATCCATCTTGGCAGTGATTTCAATCACACGGTCTTTATTGTACCGAGCATCAAATTGGATATGCTTGTAAAGAAAATATTTGTATTCCCTCGGGTCAGTTTTTCCTTCCTTGTCAACCTTTCCCAAAAAGCCCCAGATGGGCAAATCATCATAATACATTTGGAAGTAGTAGTCTTTTTTCACAGCAGTTCGAAACTGCGCAACTTCTTCCTTGGTCAGCATCCTTCTACAAGCAACCTCAGAGTCCTTATCTTTTCTGAACTCAAGATTATAGGGAGCACTAACAAGCCGATCCCCATTCAACACCTCTCCGAGCGCCTCCCTCTTCTCCTTCACATCACCTAACATTTAAATCCATTCGCCGACAAATTAATAACCAAAAGAGACAATAACACAGCAAATGCATCAAGAAACAAACTCCGCCATAAGAACTACAATCAAGAGCTGCATCATTATCGTAATTTGAAAACCCAAAACTTTGCTTCTATCGATCAAAAATGTGTATAGGGACAATCACTCCGCAGTTCCCAACATATTAACTCCCCGAAATAGAAATTCTAAGTGAAAAATCCTCAAGACAAGCTACTATTTCAGAATTTTATGCACATTTTTCTAATTCGTAGCTAAAATTTACAATTGCATACAGAACGAAGAATGTAAAGGCAAAGAATTTGAGATGCAAAACCTGCTGAGCAGAAGGGCAGATCAAAATACCGATACGTTTCGCTGCAACCAAACATACAGATTACTAATCTTCAAAAATCAGAAATTGCATGAAGAATTTCAGAAAATGGAGAACGAAATCCACATCCGAAGTCAGATCTGGATGAGATTTGATAGGGTTACCTGGGGTTGTGGAAGGGGCCGACTTTGTTGGCGTAGAGGGGGACGGCGTCGCCTTCGTTGTAGCGGTGGTCGGAGGCGTCCGATCTCACGAGAGTGGCGGTGCACGCGATTAGAACGGCGAGTAGAAGAGCGGTCCGGAGGTTCTTCATGGTCTCGACGGAGAAGAAGAAGAAGAAGAAGATCGAGTGATATTTTTTCAACTGGAGAAAGTCAGCGAATGAACGTAGGGAACTAAAAGCAACCGGATAATTATATATTTTTTAAATAATTACTTTTACTTTTTTTCTTTCTCTTTCTTGTCAGCGACTCGGCAACAACAACTTTTGTTGTGGGATTGGAGGATCTTATATTTCTTTTTCTTTTCTTTTTTTTTTTTAGTTGCAAAAGGTATACTGCAATTTTACCTGGTGTTTTAATTAATTATTCAAAACCTAAACTTTTAGCCTATAAATTTTAAGTTTTAATCCAAAATAATGTTTGTTCCTAAATGATTTTGACATGAAATTTTTGTTTGAGATTATTAAAAAAATTAATTTAGGCGAGAAAAAAATCTGTTAACTCTTTTTTTTATAAATTAGATTCATGTAGACCATTCTAAATTATTTTTATGGTTTTTTTAAATTAAAAATATTTGTATTTCGATAAATATTGAAAAATTAATAAATCTACTCAAAAACGGTTTTTTTAATTGTTTTGGTCATTGAATTTAAATTTGAATCGTTAATCTTTTATTTACCGTTAAATTTGATCATATTTGATCTTAGCAATTAAATTTTTAATTTTAATTTACAAACTAAAATTTAAATAAAAAAGTTTAAATTTATACATTTCCCATTATTTTCAACCTTTTTGTTCACAAAAATAAGTTTGGGCTCGTGCAAATGGTAGACTAGCCTCAACCCGCTGGGTCCTAGCGCTAACTGGCATTTCGCTTGTGTTTGCTAAAGCCTCCATAACTGTATTGGGCCTAGTTAATAATTTGGACTTTGACCTAAAAGATGAAGACATAAATGCTTGCTTGGATTAAGAAGCAGGCCCAAAACAAAACAAACTGCAAGGCAGAGTTATGCCTCTTTCTCATGAGCCCATTCTAAGACAACTTTTGAGCTACTCCAAATTGGAAGAAGAGGTTTTCGAATTTGAGTGTAAGGAGGCAAACACATTGGTTGACTAGCTTAACATGTATATGTACGACTTATTTTTGAAGGTGGGGAGTGCCATTGTTTGTAGGGATTGCTTCTAAATATCACAAATGTCTTGCTACAAAGAGTTGGCCACCCACCTTCGAATGGTGTTGATTCCATAAACTATGAACGAATTCGCCTCTGATCTCTAAGCATGTTAGATAGTGCAAACTTGAAGTTGAAGTTTGATAGAAGTATCACTAGATAGAGCACCACGGGACAACCGAACTATATGATTGTATGAGCTTGAAATCCTAAATTCGATTCTCCTTGTTACGCTATCATTTACAAAAAAAGGAAACAAAATAACAGCTACCAACTTAGCAGCTCATTACGTGATGCTATAACATTATTCCAAAGAAGAAAAAGAAACACATAACAACCTCATTACGTGATGCTGTAACATTATTCCAAAAATGCAAATGGGTTTCAAATTACAATATTGCCCTAGCCAAAAATAAAATGACGGTTGACAAAAAACAAATTAAAATTAAGTTGGATAGTGCCTTAATTATTCCTTTTGTAATTGGAACTAGCATATGAGCACACACCAAGTGTGTGAGAAATTTTTTTTATTTTTTATTTTTGAAATAGAATGAGAGAGGAAGAAAGTGATAGAGAATGTGGGAGTGGGAAGTTTATTTTTATTTTTTTATTTTTTTATTTTTTTATTAATTAGAAATATGTTAGGATTACATATAGGTGAAGCTTTGAAAAAAAACAGCAAAATTTGGTTGTGTGAAATTACATTTCTACCTCATATCTCTTATTCATGTTCTATTTTAATTAGAGGGTTAAACTGGTAATGTTATAGGGTTTTGGTTGACAATTAGTGTTTTATTAATTAGTATAGATGATAATGTCTTTGGTTAGTGCCTTAATTATTCCTTTACGTAATCTTTTTCCTGATTTTTTTTTAAGGAATCTATTTCCATTTGTCAATTAGTATTACGGTCTAGTGATATTTATCTTTGCTTGTAAGTGAGAGGTCTTAGGTTCGATTCTGGTCAAAAGCAAATTTGAACCACATTATTTGGGTTCGCCCATTGTGAAGTACTCACTCCTCATCCCTATGATAGATAATATCGTTTGTTAAAAATAAAAATAAATAAATAAATAAATAAAATTAAAAAAAACCCTTTCAACTCATCAGTGAGAATATTAACGCATTTGATTTGATGCCTGGTGCTAAGTTGCTAACGTCCACTAAGATCCAAACTGTCCCTTTTATTACTTGACATTCTTTTCTTTCCAAATAATAATAATATCCTTTTACATTTCTAGAAATAATTACAGAGAATATAAAACTCGTTTAAAAGTACTCGTAAAATGATTGAAAATATTTTTGAGTTTTAAAAGCATTTAAAGTGCTTCATACAAGGAGTACATAATTGGTGTTTTTTGCAAAGCATTTTAAATGTTTTTTTAAGGATTCACTTGCTATTATATGTGATGTGACATCTCGTCCCAAATTTTAAGTTTTATAAATTTTAAAATAGTGATTTTACAAAAATGCCTTTAGAGGCGAGGATGTTTGGCTTTTGTTGACCGTTCGAAGTCACAATTAATGTTTCCGAATAGATTTTGAAGCCATGAACATGTAAGCGAAAACCGTTTATGAGTCCGGATTATAACGGTATAATTACATATGTTTGAAATTGATTATTTAAAGTTAGTTAAATAATTTGAGCTCCTGTCTTGTGGGAAGGAAGCCAATCAGCTTTTAGCAAAGGAATAAAGGACCAATCAATTTAAATGGAACTAAGGACCAATTAGAAAATAGGAGAAAAAAAAAGGACCGATCAGGAATAAGAGAGAAGAATTTCATCTCCCTTCTTGTCAAACCACAAACCCGACAATGACCCGGTTTGATTTCAGCGATCCTCCGCCATTTTTCAGGCGATTCTCACCCATCCATCACCTGTAACCTCTTCCGCAACCTCCCATCCACCATCTCCACCCATATTTGAGGGTTTTTATGTCCAAAACCATGAGGAACTCCACTGGAGCACCGAAGGTGCTCAACGGTGATTCCTCTGATCCGACGAGTTCCACCACCTAAAACTACCCTTAATCAACTTCCCTTGGACCCAGGAACAAGATCCAACTAGTGGTAGAGACATTGGATCATCGAGGTAAAAGAATCGAAGTTCACCTATTTTAGGGTTCCGGTGGATTTGAGCGAAGTTGGAGCCTTTCCCGACCAAATTGGACTTGGTCACAGGTATAAAACTTGCTCTACTCTTTGAGATCTTCATTTCTTTAAAATTTGAAAATTTTTGGAGATAGTTGAATTTTCCTGCAAATCGGGATTGCTGATTGCCGTGTGCTGCGACGCGTGGTGGCAGCGCATGAGTCGAGTCACCCCCTGACCTTCCTAAGCTACGTTTGACACCCCAATTCCATAGGTGAAGTCTGATTGATGAAATCTCATCGTTTGAACATAGTTTTGTTAAAGATCGCTACTTGAACATTATGTGAATTGACGATCCAACCGTTGGATCATCACCAAACTTTAATACATTATAGTATGTAATATTTGAGGATATTAGAAACTTACGGATTAGGAATCTGACGTACAGATCTTCCCAAATTGGATTTGTAAGTTCGTAAAATAAAATGTTGACCACCACTTGAATTGGCAATTGGCGGAGATCCAACCGTCGGATCATAATGAAAATTTAGTATGATGTTTTAGAAGTATAATATGTATCTTTAGAAGTTACATATCAGAAATCCAAAATACGGATCTTCCGGATTGAGTTACGTAGTTTTGTGGACTCTACCGTTGATCTTTGACCGACGGTTGATTTTTGGTCAGTGGGTCTCAAATCATTCTAGAACGTCCTTGGGATGTGTTTTATGGAAGTTACGTGTTCTATTGATAAGAGTTTTGAGACGTGACTGAATATTTGTTCTAGGTGATGATCGTTCGTGACTTCTCGATATTCGTGCTAGGGAGTCGTAGCTCGGACCTCAGATGAGTGGGTCTTTTACTTTTTATCGTATATGTGTATATATATATATATACACACTTGATAGTTCCACAAACGCTTTTAAATTGATTTATGCATATGATGCCATGTCATATATATATTTATATATTCTAAAATACTATGATATGGTTGAGTTTTAGATTGCATCATGGCATATCCATATGCATATTACTTACATATAATTGTTGTGAATGCTTTGAAGTGCTAAGGTGAATGCGGGACATGCAGGTAAGTTCAGGTGAGTTTATGATGTTATTGAAAATGATTGAGTTATGACATGACTATATTTGTGTTTTATGCAACTCCTACATTGTCGTACAAGTTACAATAATAGGCAGCTCCAACATTGTTGTACAGGTTGCCTATGAATCGTACAAGTTGCATTAGGCAACTCCGATTCATGTGTTATCATAGATTGATTTATAAGTCGTACATGTTGCGTTAGGCAACTCCGACTCGTGTGTTATCATAGATTGATGAACACCTAATTTTATTATATTGCTACCGATATGTAGTGATTTGGAATATTCCTAGATTTACTGTTGATTTACATTTGATTTCATACTTATACGTAGTATGATTTCCTGGAAACTATACAGGTATTACAGCGAGGGGTTATAACGTTTAGAAGGTCTTTATTAAAGCTTTATTTTCAGGCCCACTCACTTTTGTTTTTTTTATCCCTCCAGCTTCTAGTAGCAGAGTTTTCGTATCGACAAGGATTCATGACAAATCTTGGTATTGGAGATTACCTTCGATGGTAAGATTTTCAATCTACTCTACTATACTTTACTTATGCTCTAACGTCACGTGTGAAATAGATTCATTCCCGCTCACAGCGCACTCTTGTATTTAGGCACTTTAGGTTTAAATTTATTCACATATTCCACATCACTACACTTTATGGCTTTGTCATCTTCCAGATGTCGGTTAGCACAACTCGATTTGGAATCCTAGTGGACAATCCGGATCAGGATGTGTCATGTGATGCCAACAATTATATATATGTTTAATGGTATATGGCATCTTCAATTCAAACGCTACTTCTTTATTAAGCTACAAATTTACCTGTTTTCATTCATTCGATTGGATAAAAGTTGGCACTTGCATTGTGAAATAAGGAATTTGTCTTGTTTCTTGTTATATTTCCATACACTACAGCTAGCTAAAGCAAAGTGATAGGTAACTCAAGTTTAGTTGGTTTGAAGGAAATTTTCTTATTTCTTGCCATTGCGAATGTAATATTCGACATATATATCGTGACATGTATTCTCTTGTTGATGAGTTGGCCAATCTAAGCTTCTCTCATCCTTTGAGTACGGTCTATTTTGAGCAAGCTCTATCTTATGCAAGCAGTTATTATTGTTTGATATTTCTAAAGTCTCTTTTGAACTAGTAACGTTAGCCCCTTTGTTTAACGAAAAAAAAAGTGACAAATTTGATGGCTCTTGTGTAAAGAGCATTTATTCTTGAACCCCAAAGCTTTCCCTTCTGACTTTATATTGTCATCTAAAACTATAAGTATTTCAGTTACTATTTTTCACAATTTATTCTTCGAGACATTTAACTATTAAAACCTTAATCAAGTTTTAATCGTTAAAATCTAGAAAAAATAAAATGCATCAGAGCATCGTAGAACTTTTGGTCCAAATATTGCATCGGAGACAACTTTGATGGCTCTTGTGTAAAGAACATTTATTCTTGAACCCCAAAGCTTTCCCCTTGTAGAACTTTTGGTCCAAATATTGCGTTGGAGACAACTTTGATGGCTCTTGTGTAAAGAGCATTTATTCTTGAACCCCAAAGCTTTCCTCTTTGACTTTATATTATAAGTATTTCAGTTACGAATTTTTCACAATTTATTATCTGAGACATTTAACTATTAAAACCTCAGTCAAGTTTTAATCGTTAAAACTCGAAAAATAAAATGCATCATAGCAGCGTAGAACTTTTGGTCCAAATATTGCATCGGAGACAACTTGGCGATCAGGAGACAAACATGGAAAAAGAATAAAAAATAATATATTAGTCGGAGGACACTGAATTCATCGTTCACAAAATCCGTTGTGAAAAATGAAGGCCGAGCGCCACATTCCGAGGAATTTCACTCGCTCAGTAAAAACTTGCTTTGCAGTCAGGCGATTATTTGACAAATCGGCGCTTCAATAAAGGATTCGGATTGTCTGCCCTCTCACTTCCCATGCCCTCCCGTGCTCTCCTGTTTTGTGTGGTCACGGTTAACTCACATCAAAATATTATATTATTCTTTTTATAAGACAAAAATAAATAGTAATATAAAATGTTGACATGACTTAATCGTGACCACACAAATAAAAAGGCATGGACGAACATGAAAAGTGAGAAGGCAGCTAGTTATTATTATGATTTTAATTATTGGGTTTAATCTCATGTTAATTGCAGATAGTTATCAAACTTTATTTTTGCTGGTTTCAGTGATTTGAATCTTAAAAATGAAGAAACAAAAGTTAGAAGCTTGCTGTTTTCAAATTCGGATTATATATATGGTTGGTTAGTTAGGATCCAGGCACACGCTTTCACAAATGTTTTTGTGGTTCCGTAGTATTTTTTAACGATCTGACTGTCTATCTTCAGTGTCAAAAATATGTGTCACCGATCATAACCTATACATATTATAGGAAAAATTAGTATCTGGTTCCTAGTTACTACTGTTTATTGACTAAAACCTTATTAGTTTTCAGATTTTGATTCAAGTCCCTAGCATTAATATAATAATAAATTTACATGTCAGTTACATAATTTTTTTAAATAAAAATTAATAATTGATTTAGAATTTTAATACTCACACCCTTATTAAACTCCTAACTAATTTTAGAATAAGTTTGTACCCATTAGCTTTTTTTTTTTAAAGAAATGTTTTCAATTTTTTTAATCTTATATGTATCCATTTATGTAATTTTTTCAATTTTTTAATCTTAAAATGTACTCATTCTTAAATATACCAATTTGTTATATGTAAAATGTACACTTTTTTCTTTGATTTGAGAATGTATCCATGTCAAGTTTAATCTAAGAAATTTACTAATGTTGCCAAGCTTAATATTTATTTTTTTTGTTTGTGTGGTTTTGAAGAATGTGCCCATGTTTATATGTATATAAACACACACATACACAATAGTATAATTTATAATCTAATATTTTTTAATCCCATAAATTATGGGTTTTTTTATTTAAAATCTCATTAATATAAACAACTATAAATTTTAATTTTTAATTTAAAAAATATAGTAACATACATAGAAATAAATTATCATATTAATTTTAAGGATTTTGATCAAAAATTGAAAACCAACAAGAAAGATTTCAGAAAAAAAAAATATTCATAGTTAGGGATTGTATCAAAATTCAGTGGTTTTAAGGTGATTTGTGGGGGCCAAGGTTTAACAAAATTAAAAGCAGCATCTCAACAGTGAGACTTCTAAGAGTAGAAGTAATGGAATATAAGGAGGAATATTGAGCAACAACCGTGCAATTGTAGTGAGACACAAAACCACTTTATTCGTCAGCCCATTTCAGATGGTGGGATGATACTCTCTGCTTTGTGTCTTTATTAGGAGTTAATTGTTTGTTTTAGTTAATTATTTGCTAATTAATGGTTGATAAACATGCAGAATATGGCACACATCATCAAATGGGGAGGATTGGAGCCGGAATTCGAATTTGTAAGTTCCAGCTTTACATGTTTGCTGAAATAGCAAGTGCAACGCCGGTTATAGGCTTTTGCATCCTTGTGTTGTTTTTGACTTGGAGGGCTTTCTGCTGCGGTGCAGGGGCAAATATTGATCCTGATCTTCTTTTGGCTGTTTTTCTACCTGCCCTTCTTTTCGAGAGTTCGTTTTCTATGGAGGTGCACCAAATAAAGGTCACTTATATAGTTTTTGATTTTGTTCTTCTTTTACCGCGTTGTTGTTCTGCATATTCATGATCATGGAAAGTCTGAAACTTATATACGTGAGGTATGAAATGAACCGGCAGATTTTTCTATCTTACGTGCAGAGGTGTATAGTACAAATGATGATACTAGCCGGTCCGGGTGTTCTAATATCAACCTTTGTCCTTGGATCTGCTTTGAAGGTATCCTAAACTTTGCTAATTAGACTATATGTTGGAGTTATATAATTATATATTGTCATA
>JADOBS010301226.1:0-11750 GCA_015708375.1 Cydonia oblonga
CTCTCTCTCTCTCTCTCTCTCTCTCTCTCTCTCTCTCTCTCTCTCTCTCTCTCTCTCTCTCTCTCTCTCTCTCTCTCTCTCTCTCTCTCTCTCTCTGCTTGTTCTTGTCCTATGGTTCTCTTTAACCCTAATGTTAGTAAAAAAGGGACGAGTGCCAGAGGAGAAGATAGGAGTGCGAAAATCACTTCCAATTGTATTGCTCTTGTTTCTTATTCAACATTGTCCTGCTAATTTTCTAAACTTTGTTACCTCCTGAAACAGGCCAATGGTGCATGAGTTCACCTCATGGAACTGGAAAATGGTGCATGGTTTTTGAGGATTCGGAAGCTAAGAAATCGCCTTTCTAGCTGATCCTTTTTTGGGGTAATGGAAGCATCCAATCGATCAAACAAAAATAAGTGATTCAGTCCAACTCAAGCGAGTGAGCGAAAGGCGTGGCAAGAGAGTGAGTTCGACTCGTCATTTCTGAGACTACTTTTTCCCATTACCTGTTTCTTCAAAGGCAAGTCATTTGGCTATTGTATAGTAAGTAACAATAGGGTGGTTAATTTCCTATGTAGAGTTGAAAAGGTTTCACTTTTTGATGTGAAATACTTGAGACCCAGAAGTTTTGTGCTCATAATATGGTCTCGAGAATGTTTTGCTTGCACTTATGTAACAAGAAGTTTCAAATCTCACTGCATTTGATTATGAATCTCTATGATCGTATTTATGATGTTTCTGATACGTGGTAAATTTAACCTCTCACTTTAGAATCATGCATGTAAAATTCTATTTTAATACAAATGTTTATATGTCGACAAAGTTAAACCACTCTAAAATTTGTTTATAATTGCTTTTAAAGTGACTGAAAATGCTTTTAGATAAAATATTTTTAGGTCCAAAATCACTTGAATTGCTTTTTAGAAGAATGGTGCTTCTTCTAGCAATTTTTAGTTGCTTTTTCAAGATTCACTTGCGCTTTTACTAGAGATTGATTCCAAAAACATTTTCAGTTATTTTAGAAGCACTTTTAAATGAGCTCCTAATCTACGAAATGAAGATGCGAAAGCAAGGGCACTAGGGTTTTGGGACATTTCATCAAATTTCAGAACATGCTAGCAGCCTCAGTTATTAATTTTATATGTAAAAGAGAGACTTTTTCTTACAATTACAATCAAACCATAATTTTAGTAGTGTTATTCATTATAATTTTAGTAAAGTTACTCGTTTAACAAACATTATCGTGATTGATTGGCGCTGAGATAACATTTTACGTATACAAGGCATGGCAAAACTTCCTCTGTGAGAATAAAAAAGGTTTGGGGAAATGAGGATAAAAGGGAAGAAAACAAAAAGAAAGAAAATTAGAGATATTCTCTTTTTTGTGCGAATTAAAATGACAAATATTTCATTGGAAAAATGTTGAAGTCGGCCCTGGGAAAAACAAGATAATTACACAAAATTAAATTTAAAAAATATAAAATAAAAAAACCAAATAAACAATAAAAATTGTAAGTACGGCAAAAGCTTGTTAGAAGGGCTTTCTAGGCTCTCTATATTCGTCCCTGATGGACTGTTCCTGCAGCAGTTTCAGAAGCTCGTCTTTGCCCCTTCCATGGCGATCCCCGTCTCCTCACCCGCACTCCTCCCTCCCTTCCAAGCTCAAATTGTTGGTAAGCCTTTCTCTTTCTTTCGCAATTCTCGCTTTAATTTGTTGCTGATTGGTTCGATTTCGCAGAGACTGAAGCGTTCGGGCATGGCGAAGCATCAAAGGGTGGTCAGGAGCTCTTGCGGGTTCAACGAAAATGGCTCCGTAAATGGGCTTCCGGTCACACCCAACAAGCTTTTCATGCAGGAGGTAGTGATTTCTCATGCCCCTTTACATGTTTTCTTTATTTGTTGGGTTTTTGTGTTTCATATGGTTTATAAAGCTTGAAAATTTTCGGTTTTCAATTTGAAGTTTTGCCTTAGTTTGCAACTTTTATGGTGTTTGGAAACTAGAGCTTCTGGGTTTTGATTATTTTCCATTTTAACTAATTTTGGGGTGGTAATTTTGATGTGTTTTTCCTTCGGTTTTTCGGTGTTTTCAGGCGATTGGAGCTGAATATGGAGAAGGTTTTGAGACTTTTAGACCTGATGGACCTCTCAAGGTTGATGTGGTAAGGAATTTATGGAGCTATGTGTATAGTGGACAAATTGTTATTTATATTCTGTCGAATTTAATCTACTGGTGATACTTTCTGTTGCTATGACCTTACTACTGTTAATTTATACTCCGAGTAGGATTTTTTGAACGACAAACTGCAAGAAGGTTTCCTTAAACGAATACGATATGCCATGAAACCGGATGAAGCTTATGGTCTTATATTCTCTTTTGACAATGTCGTGGTAAGTTTCTATAACAGTCATTAGTTATGTATTTCAGGTTCTGATGGTTAGAAATAAAAATGTAATGAAGTGTGGAAAATCGTATTTATGACGTCTTACTTATCAAGAAACGATTTCAGTGTGCAAATTACTAAAAAAAGATCTGATTGCGTAAAATATGCGTTTCAGGCTGATACTCGAATTTTGAAATTAAATGCTTGGAAGCAGCTTGCCTCCGAAGAGGGTACATATCTATTTATTCTCTTTAATAGCACATTGCATGGCTTTCCGTTCATTCTCAAGATCGGATCATATGTTGAACTGGTATATGCTGATTTGTGTGCTTGTAAAACCTTTCTTTCATTGCCTAAAATTTTGACTCTTGGTCAGGAAAGGAACTTCCCGAAGATGCAGTTTTGCAAAGACGGATGCTTTATGCAGGTGCTGATCATGTGTTGCATAAGGTTTGGGATTAGTGTTCGTTTCAGGAATTGTGTTTGATTGTGTTTTCTATTTCTACTCTAATAAAATTTATGATAATTTTCTATAGTATGAACCATCAATTTTTGATACTTTCATTGAATATAGCTCACAAGTTTCCAAAAACTTTCAGCTTTTACTGTGGGATAAAGAAGATGGAGAACTGGATAGATTGGCATTAAAGTTTTCGCAATTATACTATGATAATCTTCTCAGGGTGAGTGCCAAGCCACCTGTGATCTTTTTGAGGGGATTCTATTTGTATGTTAGATGCAACGATCGTACTGGCCTTTTCTTGTTTTTCAGCTTAGTGAACCTGTGGAGGGGATCAAAGAGTGGCTAGATGCTGTATCCACAGCTCGTATCCCTTGCGCTGTAGTTTCAAGTCTTGATCGGAGAAACATGACAGAAGCCCTAGAACGAATGGGACTGAAGAAGTACTTTCAGGTTCATGTCCTGAATTTCTGAAAGTTTTCCCATGGAAGTTACCACTGAGTTGAATGCTTTCATAATCACGAACCATCACAACTTCCGCTTTTGATTTCTTATTGAGATGTAAACGAGAAACCAAGAATCATTCATGTGTTTTTGTTGATTCGACTTATATGAACGATTTCATCTTTGTGCGGATACAGGCAATTGTGACAGAGGAAGATGGAATGGATTCAATAGCTCATAGGTTTCTTTCAGCAGCTATGAAGGTATTGTGCAACTTGCTATTATTAATTTACAAATATGGATTACGAGTGTCACTCTTGAATTGGAAGGTTGGATCTTCACTTAAGGCAGGCTCCTCATGTCTGGAGTCAGTCTGTCAGTATATATATGTTCACGTGTTATAGCTTACCCAATTATTCCTGGTATCATTCTCTGACGAAAGTCATTCTACTTGCAGCTGGATCGGAAGCCATCCAAGTGTGTTGTGTTCGAGGATGAGCCTAGGGGTATAACCGCTGCTCACAACTGTACAATGATGGCTGTGGCATTGATTGGCGCCCACCCTGCGTATGCATTTTCATCCGCTTCACCCCTGATAGCGCTGTTTGTCTGTCTGATACAGAAGTTTCATTTATTATTAATACCTACAGAATAGACATTGGAAACGCATTTACTCATGTCCAAATATGCATACGTTTACTCATTCTTTATGAACGTTCAAAAGCGCGGCTCTGTATTGTGCCGTGCTATCATGTATACTGTGAGATTGATTGAGATCGACGGTGGCGCATGCAGGTATGACCTGGTGCAGGCCGATCTTGCAGTTGCTAGCTTTAATGAACTTTCCGTGATCAATCTTAGAAGACTATTTGCAAACAAGGGTTCTACATTCATGGACTTGCAGAAGCAGATTATAGAGGAATCTCCACCGAAGCGGAAACTTACGATAGATACTATTTTCTGATTTCATTTTTTCCCTTTCTAATTCATCCTCTCCACCTCTCTCCATCCCCAATCTTATAGTCTAGCAGCTGATCATCTTCTTTTCCCTTTCTTGTTCCTTGGTTTGTAATTGATCTCATAGATTTGTTTTTGTGTTCTTGATGTACGAACTTGTTAAAAGCGAAAAACATTCATTTCTTATGTGATCAAGGGTCTTCAAAGAAATTCTTATCAACGCCCCATTCTTCAAGTGGATGACGATTAGACTAATTGACTAGAGCAGTGTGCCCGCAAGGCTGCAACTTTGTACCCAAGTTCAAAGCATCTCCTTATAGATTAGAATAAATCACCAATAAAAGTCCCAATTTTTTTAGTATAAGAACAACCTATGTGTAGTCCCCCTTGATTTTGATTTGTGACTGACTAATTGTTCCTTTTTCCTCACTGTCAGGAGGGATTTCAAGTTCGATTTTCTTTTCGATATAAGATGTCTGAAGTTTAATTTGCGCTCCTTACATGAATCATGTAACTCTTGTGCTCCTTACTTAAGCTATGTAAGTTGCTCTCGAAAACAAAACGCTATGTAAGTTGCTCTCGAAAACAAAACATCGGGCTATGTATTTCTTGAGTCAATTGTCAATGGATAAGATTGGGGGTCCCAATCTCTTATCTCCCTGTTCGTTAATAGGGAGCCTAGAAAAACGGCATGTCGCAATACCTTTAAACGACAATGGTCGGAACGCTTTCAATTTCGTTACCGTTGACCGTTGGTGACATGGCAAAAACCGACACCGGTGGGAAATTTCCTCTTATCGTTATCGTCATCCACCTCTGACTGAAACAGGCTCACTCCTCCCCCTTCGTCTCCGCCTTCGCGCTGAGAGAGAAACACCAGAAAAAGCTTCCGGAGTTTCAGAGAGAGAAGCGAAGAGATTTGGATTAGAGAGACTTCCAATCCAATTCCTCTTACGCATCCAATCATGTCTTGCATTCACAGCTACGGCTCCATAGCTTCCATCTCTCTTCCCACCTCCCCTTCCTTCACTCCAAGATCCAGATGCGCCCCCAAGCCTCGCTTCCTCTGCGCCTTTGGAGGTATTTCCGCTAAATGATGTCGTTTAAATGCTTAATTTGGAGCTTTCGACAATTGGGTTCTGTGGGCTATGGTCTGGTTGGTGTTGGGTGTTTTTCAATTTGGGGTCTTTACGTAGGATATGGTGCCGTTTCGATCCTTATTTTGAATTTTGAAGCTTACCCTAATTGGTTTCCGTGGGATTTGGTCTGATTGATGTTGGGTTTGCTCCAATTTGGGTTCTTTGTTTAATGCTTAATCGTGTACTTAATGCTTGCTTATCAAGTTTGATAATGCCCACGTCCTTAATTTGGAGCTACTCCAGCTGGGTTTTGTGGGATATGGTGTAAGTGATGTTGGGTGTGTTCCAATTTGGGTTCGTTACTTACCACATGGATTGTATGCTTATTGCTTAATGATTTGTTACGTTTGATAATGCTCAGTTGTCGCACTGTGTGGTTCATTTCAGGGAGTGTGGCAGAAGCCCAAGTTGCCTCCGCTGCTGAGCCGCTTTTGCTCAATGCAGTTCGTGGGGACGATGTTGAGAGACCCCCAGTTTGGCTCATGAGGCAAGCAGGGAGGTACATGAAGGCAGGTTTATGCATATATCAGATCAGATTACTATCTAATTCTCTGTTATTTAGTTCTGACTTTAGTGTAAATGCACCTACTAACTTATTTCAGCATTTTGACACGACAGAGTTATCAAACTCTCTGCGAGAGGTACCCTTCGTTTCGAGAAAGATCCGAAAATGTTGACCTCGTTGTTGAAATTTCGCTACAGCCCTGGAAGGTCTTCAAGCCTGATGGAGTAAGATGCCACTCTGGGATACAGTGTTGGTGGTTTTTCAGTTTGGCCGCTTACCTGTTATAATCTTGTTACCCCTTCCGTTGGGTTGCTTGTTTATTTTTTCTCACAAGTCTCCCATGTGTTGTGTTGTGACAGGTCATTTTGTTCTCGGATATTTTAACTCCTCTTTCTGGGATGAATATACCATTTGACATTGTAAAAGGTAAGGGTCCTGTAATATTTGATCCTCTGCAGACTGCCGATGATGTTGGTCAAGTTAGAGAATTTGTTCCACAAGAATCAGTTCCATATGTTGGGGAAGCATTGACAATCTTGCGAAAAGAGGTCTAACATTTTCCCTACTTATTTCTGTTTCAACTTTGAATATCTTCTTCCTTTCATCGTAACCTTGGAATAGTTACATGTATAATTCACTAAAAGTAGTACCTTGCCAGTTGCCACAATGGTGTCAATAATATTGCTATAAAACGAAGCAAAAAGAGGAAAATATATCACATGGCATTTGGAAGCTAAGACCTGAATCTTTTACAAAAGTGTCAAGGAATCCATTGGAGTCCTTACGATATTATGTTAGACTGCAGGGACCTTGAATATATAACACTGCATACCATTGTTATGAGTCTGAAAATGCTATAATGGTGTAATTTAATTTTGAAGCTCGGTAGAGTTTGATATCGGATGTGATTTGAAATGGTTTCTCTGCTTCAGTCAGGATCATAACCTTTGGTATGCTCACTGATATCTTCGCCTTTCCAGGTAGATAATAAGGCAGCGGTGCTAGGTTTTGTCGGGGCTCCTTTCACCCTAGCATCATATGTCGTGGAAGGTGGTTCATCAAAGCATTTCTCAAAGATAAAGAGATTAGCCTTCTCTCAACCGAAGGTAACTCTTGTGCTTGCTATATTTGGTGTACACAATTTTATCGGGGGTATAATCATAAATGCAACATTAAAAATGTGTTTCAGTGGTCTACCATGGTGATACAACACTGACTACTTACTGGGGTTAATAGTATCGAGGGTTGTCGATGGTTGCAGCATTTTCTGTTTGGGTTGTTTTTTGTTGTGTGACTGGAGGTCTAAAATTAGATGCAAGTTGTTCCCCTTTTTATTTTTTAATCTTGTTTTCTAACTTGTTAATATCATGGTCCTTTAGCATCCATCTTTCTATCCATTTTTACGATAGTTCTACTTATGGTTTCACCTTGTCAATTAGTTAGTAGCTCCCAGGGTATTCCCACCTTCATTCGAAACCCCTCTTGCGACGTACCATTAATAAATTTGATGTTTTTGTGGCCTGTTACATTGTTAACAAAGGGGTGATTATCCTTCTTATCTTTCTTATTCCAACTTTGTTGACCTTTAATTCTTTCTTCAGGTCCTTCATGCATTACTTCAAAAATTCACAACTTCGATGACAAAATATATTCGATACCAAGCTGATAGTGGAGCTCAAGCCGTTCAGATCTTTGACTCATGGGCCACAGAACTCAGCCCTGTGGATTTTGAGGAATTCAGTCTGCCATACTTGAAGCAAATTGTGGATGCTGTGAAAGAGACCCATCCAGATCTCCCTTTAATCCTTTACGCAAGCGGATCTGGGGGTTTGCTGGAGAGGCTGGCTTTGACAGGTGTTGATGTAGTTAGCTTGGACTGGACTGTTGATATGGCGGAAGGTAGAAGGCGACTGGGACCAAATATAGCAGTTCAAGGTAATGTGGATCCTGGTGTTCTCTTCGGTTCAAAAGAATTCATCACCAGCAGAATAAACGATACGGTAAGGAAAGCCGGTAGAGGGAAACATATTTTGAATCTTGGCCATGGCATTGTAGTAGGTACACCCGAGGAGAACGTTGCTCATTTCTTTGAGGTCGCTAAAGATATCAGATACTGAAAGTACGTTTAGCTTGAATGAATTTTCTCTTGGTTGAGCTCTTTCCTTTGTAATTCTTGGTTCCGATTTTAGTTCGTGTTAATTCTTTGTTTAATTTATACTGCTCTTTGTAATTTGTTGAGGCCTTGACAGGCAAAGAGAGAAATCCAACCTCGATATTAATCTTCGTATTTGTGTTGAGGCTATGTTAGCATTAATTTGGTCTTAAATTATGGCTTTAAGTTGCTGATTAGTGTTGAGGCTCTGTTAGCACCCACTTAACTTGTGTTCTCTTTATCAAAAACTCTTTCAGCCATTTTAAAATGACTTTTAGACGAGTAAACCACTGAAACTAGCATATCAAAATTGTCAAAGATTTTTATACCATAACCAGCACTCTACGACTCCTTATAATCCAAAAAATCGTGTGTAATAATACGTTTTGTAATGATGATTAAAGCTATTCAATTGTTGATTAGCTTAATGCGTCAGCCTTGTACAATATTATTTAGGAAATAAATAAATTGACTAAACAAACAATTCATAACCCAACTGCCCTCGACCAAAAGATTTGTAACTCGAGTGGTTAAGAGCATATCCTAATTCATAATTTCATGTTAATTGAAGAGAAAATCCCAAATCACTAGCACAATTCAAGTGGTTAGAATGATGCAAACTTTGATTAAGGCAATATATTTACTAGTTAACTTATATTAATTTAAGATTGAATTGGTAGGTTTAGGTATTTCTTAATCTCACTATAGACTTATAATCAATGTAAGTTTTAAAGTTTGTTTCGAATTAAAATTATTACTTTCTAGTATCAATAACTTGTCCTAATTTTATTCCGGAAGACAATCTTAAAGAGGGCCTTTTTAAAAATTTGGCACAAGGCCTTTCAACTTTCGGAGACAGCCCTGAATTTATTCTTGTAATTATCTATTGTTACATCTAGGCTCAATTGGTTTTGTAAGCTTGAAGTTAAATGTGATCTGCATATTGTTATGAGTGTGGTTTAACAATCTTTTGTTCCCTTACATCAATGCCCACGTTTCGTTGGGCTTAGCCTTTATGGGCTCATACCATAAATCGGATTATCGAACTTATGATGTTGTTATAAGCAATGTTTAAAATATCGAGTACATATAGAAAAATTAATATTCAAATTTATGAAAATATAGATGGATATATCGAATATCAATATCGATATCGGTTGCTTTTGATAGAAATGATGAAAATTTAAAATGAAATTGTAGGGATTTTCAAATATTGGTTTGGACGAAATATAAGATTTTCTCCGATATTTAACAAATGTGTTAGAAATATCGACGATATCTATCGATTTTAGTCTAAACTTAAGAGTTTCTCCGATATGAGATAATGTTTAGACTTCACCCCCCATTTCCATATTTTTCCCTGATTTTTTGGATATTTTCATGAAAATATCGACTGTATCGAAAAAAATTTACACACTGTTTATAAGTACCCATTTTAGTAAGGGTAGATCTCTGAACCGGAAAAGGATGAAACACGGCCGAACCGAGCCAGAAAAAAATCTAAAAAATTGATTTCACATGATCTCAGCTCGGTTCTTAGTTTTACCATGTAAAAACCAAACTAGACCTAATTTTTCCCAAATCTAATACCAAAACCCTTGCCTCCTTCACCTCTGTCTAACTCCCTCACTTCCCTCATCTGAATCAGTCTCAAGCCTCATCTCTACCACCGTCTCGCCACATCATTTATCATCGTTTTGTTGTTTCTCTTTGAGTTCATTGATAGATAATAGATTTACGTAGAGGAGTTGAATTTTAGGTTTAGGATTCATAAGAGATGATGAGGCAAGCCCAACAAATAAATTCGTCCAAACTAAATAGTAAATAGAGCTTGTCAAACCGAATCGAAATCGAACCATACCCGTTCTGTTATTCATTTTAGTTTTATATCAAGGTGAAGTATAATTAAACACGCCATGAGACACACCACTGCATTTTACGCATCCTTCTTGTATTTGCGCATGCATGCACTTCAATGAGATGCCAGTTTATTACGCAAACCCTAATAGTAAGCATTAGGTATAGATACGAGTTGGATGGCCTTCGCGCATGCACTAATTAATACAGAGTACATCTAATGCGCACTGTTAGGGTCTGATAAGATATATTTCACTCTGATGCGTCATTTGCAGTGTTTAAAATATCGATATAGATGAAAATTTGATATGCAAATTTATGAAAATACCGATAGATATATTAATATCGACATCGATTATTTTCGACGGAAATTATGAAAATTTGTAATATGTAGGTATATCAACTCATTCAGATTAAGTCAAAAGTATAGAAAACTTACTATAAAAAAAAAAAAATCAAAAGTTCGAAATCTGCAATGGAATCAGGCAATTTTGCTATAATAAATTGGTAAATATCGTCGATGTTTATTAGTTTTTCTATATGACACACCCCGACCCGGAGGGTCCACTTGGACTCCGAATCGAGTAGTGCTGGCCGGCACCTGGGGTGACGAAGCCATAAAGTGTAGTGTAGTGGGTTCGATCTACAAGCTTTGAAGCTCGTTTATGGTGTTGCAGAGAAGAGAGAGTAAACGGGAGAGAGAGAGAGAGGAGAGAGAGTGTTTTCTTATTTTTTTTCTTGCCTTTTTCTGATTGGTAGCTGCAAAGAAGGGAGAGATGGGATTGGTGAGTGAGTGTGAAAAATGGGAAGTGATGGGTGTTAAAAAAGGGGGATGCACGGGTTGGGTAGATAGGGTAGATAGGATAGGATTTTCAGATTTTCTTCAAGAGTAAAAGTGAAATTGAGTCCATCCGAAATAGGTAATCTACATTAATAAAATTTACGTACCCTTGTGGTAACGTGCACAATTTGAATACAATAACGAAAAATATGATAGAAGCGATATAAGTACATCCACGTCATTCGCCACTAGGGGCATAATCGTCAATACACACCAATGAAAAAGAAATTTCAATGAAAGGTAAGAACGGATCGTCACATATATCTCGACGATATAAGGTAAAGTTTGCATTTCACTTTTGCTTTCCATGTCAATTCTTAATTTTTTGGATACTCCGACAGTAATTTCATGGATATTTTAAACACTGGTGACTTGTCATCATAAAGGTGCCTAACTTCTATCATCATCATCATCATCATTTGGAGCAGCTGGCATGACCTGATGACCCCATTTTAGTATATTCCAATATTGATTGCTGCATGGCACCGAAATGGAGCGAGACGCATAGAAAAAGAAATGCACAAATTAATATAGGAAGTCTTAACAAAAACATTTTTTGTACTGTTCACGTTTAACGTTAAAGATATTTTTATCATAGTATTATTTATTTACAACACCTTTTTGTCATTTTGGTTAAAACTCAAAATTTTCAAATCTTTATCATTAGTTTTTCTTTTTTGGGTAAATTACATAGTAGCCCCTCAAGTTTGAGGTCTATTACAACCTCATACAATATCTTTAAAAAATTTCACTTTCATACCTCTCATACTATTTTATTTCAAAATAATACATCCGTTACATTTTCCATCTATTGATCTGTTAAGTGCTGACGTGGCTGCCATATTTGTGCCACATGGTTGCCAAATGTGTGCCATGTGGCAAAAAAATAATTTTTTAATTTTTTTTTTTTAAAAACAACCTAAATCTCCTAAATTTATAAAATAAAAAACAAAAGCTGAACCCGCAACCCCCACCCCCCATTCACCCAACTTGCAACCTAGAAGAAGAAGAAAAGGAGAGGGAGGGGAGAAA
>JADOBS010301227.1:0-11754 GCA_015708375.1 Cydonia oblonga
AATAGGTACGTCACCATCATCGTTCAGGGCTACTTCATCATCATATCATGGAAGATTATCGATGACACGCCCTGATCCCGATGTCCACGTGCTAGACGACAGCCAAGGGTGACGCAAGCCATTTAATGAACGTATATGCTGAGAACATGTGAAACATGCATATAAGTTTCGCGTGTAACTACTTTAAGTAATATTCAAATATAAGTCTTACAAAATACTATAATAATATTCAACTGCAAATAATATGTATAATGATAATGTATGACATGCTCAGAGCATACTACTAATCCAGAGTACAAACAGAAGGTAAGATAGAGAAGTGTTATTACAATAGATGTCAAAGCAGAGAGGATGATATGATACCACTGGTAGGGGAATGCCTCATAGTTCGATTCGTACGCCTCGTTCCTATGTCCTGAGCGGGCGGAAAACAAACATGAGTGGACCAAGTTATATGTATAAATTATACTGAAACGGTTATCAACATACTAACCCCCAAAGTTTTATGAAAACTAATAGGTGATAGATTTGCCGAAAACCCTAGCATACCATAAAACCTTTCATGAAACATATCTTGTATATAATGTGCCAACTAGTGGTATCAGTATCGCCCGAAGGCACATAGAACTCTTCATTCGCCCGAAGGCCTTCCTTCATAAATACATCAAATATCAATCGACCATAGGCTCCTACAGCACCCACCCGAAGGCATATGAGTATCAATTGTCCGTAGGCTCCTACAACACCCACCCGAAGGCATATATAAGTATCAATCGCCCGTATGCTCCTACATTACCCACCCGAAGCCATATATGTGACCCCTAGATAAGCACCAAAAATCATTGAAAATAATCTTTCCAATATAAACATATATCTCAAAAACATCTTCATAACATATAGTCATCAATCATATATACTACAAAGAATAAGTTTCGATAAAGTATGATATTCCAAAATATTCTTAGTAAAGCATGATAATAATAAAGTGTAAATTTAATTTACTCATAAAACGTTTCATAAAACGTAACCATTAAATCATGCTTTTCATGTGTGCATTTTTACTATTAAAACATGCATTTTAGAAGGGATCCACTCATAGATACTCCATAGTCGAAGAGCCGTACGAAATAGGCGGGACGGAAACACCGCTAATAATTGCACCTAATCACATAAAGGGTCCAATTAATAAAACTATATTTAAACAATTGAATTTGGAAAAATGGACATCAAAAACGGGTCCAGGACGTTGAAATTATCCTAGAAGGGGACCTGGACAAAAGCCGAAAAAAAAAGTCAACAAAAAGTCAACGTTAACCGTGCACAGTGGTGCACAGTGCCGGGAGAGAGATCGGAAAGACGAGGCAGGGAGGGGAGGTCTAGGTGATGAGGATGGTGTGGTTGTGATGGTATGAAGAGGTGTGTGTGTGTGTGTGTGTGTGTGTGTGTGTGTGTGTGTGTGTGCTTGTGTAAGTTGTCGCCGGGAAGGGAGAAAATCAAGAGAGCTTAAGGAGAGAGAGAGAGTGAATGAAAAAGCTGAGAGAGAGAGAGAGGGTTGACTCGGGGGAAAGGGAGAGAGAGATAGGGGATGAGTTAGGGGCTGCCACGTGCAGGCAGAGAGATAAGGAGAATCCAAAAAGAAAGATCTGGATTGGGTAAAATTCAAGGGTACAAATGTAATTTCATAAATTTTAAATAAAGATGTGAAATTACACTTACTTTTGGGGGTGGGGGTTTTAACAATCGAGGTCAATTGTAATTGACTGAATCGGTATTTCGATTGAAGCCACTTCTTGTATCTGAAACGGTTCTTGGATAAGATTTGTATCTCGAAGTGTTTCCGCATCATTTTCCATTGAAGATTCTAAATGTGGTCAGCGACGTTGTCGACGTCGTCGTTAGTATGGTCTTGTTTTGGTATAGCATACACATTCATTTGATACAACTTCTGAACAACTTTCCAACCTCTCCCGGCTTTAGGGTCATCTAGATACACAATCTGTTTTGCCATGTTTGACAAAATGTAAGGGTCGTCATCGTACCAAGTTTTGTTAATGTTCACAGATAGTAAGCCATGGTCAATTTTAACACTTCCCCGCCTATTTGGGTTTGTATCAAACCATAGACGCTTAAACATGATCACTTGGCATCGGTCTTTGTAAAGCAATTGCACGACACTTGTTAGTTTGCCATAGAAATCAATTTATGTACTTTCTCCTCCACCTGGGACATGGACACCGCTGTATTGTAAGCACAACCTGTCATCTCGTGCAGCCCCCAAAAACTTGATGTCGTTAACATGACAACCCGAGAACAATTCAGCACGAATTGGGCCGAACGCCAAGTTATATAACTCTTCATGTAAGTGGGGGAATTCGATGCTTTCAATTTATTCACCTAACATTATACAAAACACATACACCTGTTAGTTTGAGAAAATTAAATACTACAATATACAAGTCAAATACAAAACACTTATAACTTACATATTCGAGAAACCACTATGGAAACAATTCTCGGTGTTTCTTGGCATACAAATGTGATGGATGTTCTCACTTTATCATCTCTTCATGCTTATCTAGGTATGCCATTATCTCGTCATAATTGTTCAATACGAATCAATGCGCTACCTCCATGTCATTTTTGGAAAATAACTCGCCTCATATAGGATCTCCAAAGGGTCGTTCATATTGGGCAAAAACAAAAAGTTTCTCCTTTCTTACACCCCCGCAATTATTGCGTTGAGGATGATTGAATGTCGTCTCCACATCTTTTAAATACATTCCACAAAATGTAAGCGACTCATATTGAACCCAAGCCTCTATAATTGATCATTCGGGCTTCGCCCTGTTGCGTAGACTTTTTTTCAACTCCCTAAGAAGCCTGCCAAAATAAAATGATACAATACAAATTAGTAAGCGTGGGTTAATGATGAATAAACAAATGCTGAGGATTATATACCTTTCGATTGGATACATCTAGTGATAGTTGACAGGACCAGCAAGCAATACATTTTCCGGCAAGTTATATACCTTTCGATTGGATACATCTAGTGATAGTTGACAGGACCAGCAAGCAATACATTTTCCGGCAAGTGAACCATCACGTGGATCATACTTGTGAAGAAAGTTGGAGGGAATATCATCTCAAAATTGCATAGGAGTTGGACAATGTCAGGGCGCAACTGATTAACATTTGTCTTTTGCAATGTTGTTGACGTTAGTTGGGAAAAAAATCTGGACAATAACATGATTGGCTTCACAACATCTTCCAACAATATGTGTCGAATACCCACTGGAAGTAGGCGTTCATGGCAGTCATGGCTCTTTAGTCCAATAAATTTACCCCGTCAACATTCACGCAACGTGGGATATTAGAAGCATGCCCATCAGAAAACTTTACAGACGATAAAAACTTTAAAAACTCTTTTTTTTGTCATTCTGGCTTTATCACTAGCCCTATTATCCATAAACCCCTCCGTATGCCAATTCTTTCCAAATCAAGACATGCTTTGATCGTGTCTTGTGTCTTGCCCTCGATATCTAGAATGGTGCCCACCAATGTGTCAAATACATTTTTCTTAACATGCATAACATCGAGGTTGTGTCTCAATTTTAGTTTCGATCAATACGGGAGCTCAAAAAACATAGACTTGTGCATCCAGTTCATATGTGTAGAAGGTATGGTCCTACTCACTATTTTCCCGAATGGAGAAAATTCCAAACGGTTAAGCTGTTCCAAAATCTGGTCACCAGACCATTCTCTAAGTCTGAGGTGATGCTCTTTTTTCTCATCGAACTCTTTATCCTTTTCCCGCCACTCGTGGTCCCATGGAAACTATCTCTGACGACCAAGGTAACAAACTTTTTCGGCGTGCCAACCAGATGTTACATCATCCTTGCATACAAGGCATGCCGTATAACCCCTAATGCTCCACCTAGAAACCATTGCATATGTGGGATACTCGTTTACAGTCCACATAACTGTTGCCCGTGAAGTGAACATCTTCCCAGTACACTTATCATACGTGTGCACACTGTTTGTCCGTAGCTCATCAACCAACGGCCTTAAGTAAACATCGATTGACCTACCAAGATCCTTAGTTATCAAAAGAGTCATCATCATGTATTCTTTTTTCATGCATTTCCAAGGCAGCAAAATATATGGAAATATGACAATCGGCCAAGTGTTGTGGTGTTGGTTTAGAACCCCGAACGAATTGAATTCATTAGTGGCAAGTCCCAATCTAACATTCCGGGGATTAGCAGCAAACTCGGGGAACATTCGATCGAACTCTATCCATGCCTCCCCATCTGCAGGATGCCTTATCACATCGTTGTCTACCCGTTTTTCCTTATGCCATCTTATGTCGACATATACAATCCCTACAACCTAGGTTTCAAAGGAAGATACCGCATGACTTTTTGTGGGATCTTAGTCGTTCTATTTTGAGGTGTCATTTTGAACCTCGACTCATTGCATACAGGGCATTTATCCAATGCTTTATTCTCTTTGTAGAATAAAATACAATTGTTTTTGCAAGCGTGAATTTTTTTCATAACCCAATCCTCGACCATTCAACACATTTTGCGCATGTCTATGGTCTTTCGGCAAACAATTGTCCTTTGGAAGCATTCTCTTGAAAAACCCCCAAAAAGTAATCCAGACATTGGTTCGACATACGATAATTTATTTTTCCGTGCATTTATTCCATAATGGCCGCGAGAACCAAAAAGCTCTCGCACCCCGGGTAAAACTCTTGGTTGGCATTTTTTAATAGTTTTTCATATTGTTCAAACTCTACACTGTCCATTGGTGTAGGCACGTCATCTTCCCCTTCCTAATTGGTGTTTGTCGTTGCAAATAGTAAAGCATCATTTATAATATCCATGACTTGTCATTAGGATCCACAATAGGTTCAACATTGCCCACCCTTGTGGCGTTCGAAGACGAAGCATTGTCTAATTGTTCCCCATGATGGTTCCAAGTATTATAGGTCTCTTCCATTCCATTCCTTACCAAATGAAATCGAACATTTTCAATTATGTCCCTTAATGTGTTGTTACATCTTTTACAAGGACACCGGATTCTAGTTGCACCCAGGTTGTGTGTACGTGCTAAGTCAATAAAATCTTTGATTCCATCCAAGTATTTGTCTGCGCATCTATCCGGGTTCTGTATCCATGTTATGTCCATAATTCCTGCAACCATAATAACAGTACAACAATCAAAACAACTTCATACAAATGATATTGTCACCTTATGTCTTCGGTAAGGGCCTATCCGATTCGAGAATGCAAAGTTATGTCACATAATTTACGGGTACATCCGATTAGATTTTGACGTGGAAGAATTTTCGGCAACATCTCGATACAGTTCTTCTGATGGATGACATAGATATGAAATACCTATGTGCCACCTGAAGAACGTACAGAGTTGGCACTGAAATCCCCACAACTGAAACCTGATCCTTCAACCATAAACTAGGCACCATAACTGTGCATTCCCAAACTGTCCAAATAATGGAACAATTCAAGAATCAATTGGACAGCAATCATGCTCTCGCATCCATGAGCGAAAGAAGAACAATGGCAATAAGGAAAGTCATAGAATCTATGGAAATTTGCATTTGATGAGTGGTGGTTTAAAGGGAAGCCAAAAAGTCATCAGTGTGCCAAGTTTGGACATAATGCTAAAGACAGGAGAAGCAAAACTATTCAACAAATGCACAATGCAAAGGATGTTGGTGAAGAAACTTCTATGTTCTTTGCTTGTAATTCTATTTCTATGATTAAAGATGAACATGTTTGGTTTATAGATAGTGGTTGTAGTAACCACATGACTTTTCATGAGTCAGTACTCAATAATGTTGACAGGAATGTGACAACTAGAATCAAAATGAGAAATGGGCAAATTTGCAGGCTGTTGCAAAAGGTACACTAGTTATTGAGACAAAGAATGGTACTAGGCACATTACAGAGGTGATGCTAGTACGAGGATTAGATGAAAAATTACTCAGTGTGAGACAATGATGCACCATGGTTATATGATGAGGTGACTATTATTGATGACAGAAGGTTGAAGAATCATGTTGTCACAATAGGGACGGAGTTAGAAATTTCTTCTAGTGGGGGCAACCGAAAAATCAACTAAGAAAACCTAATATGATAATAGGGATGATTTCAAATGATGATGCATAATTTCGGTGTACTAGTGGAAAGTGGCAAAGTGATAAGAAAAATATTAATACATGATTACGCAGGAGACGTTTTTCGGTTTGAATGACAGAACAAGAGCACTTTTGCTCATATAATATTTAATATGGAGTATATGCAGTATGAATGTATGTTGGATATTAGATACATATATTTTCTTCAAAGATAACGCATGTATATTATATAATTGTAGTTTACAACTTAACAAACGAATCACTTGAGTAGGGGCATATGCCCCCAGTGAGCCTTCATTGGCTCCGTCCAAATGTCACGGTGTAGATGACATGAAATAAGTGTTTTCCTTTAATAATGGAAGATACGAATTTCATTGCACTAGAAGCTGTGATGGAAGACAGTGGTTGGGAGTAGCACATAAGACTTGGTCATTTGAATTTCCAAAGTCTAGAACAGTTAGTGGACACAGAAATAGTAGTTAGATTGCCAAAGCTGAAGCAAGCACATCAACAAAACAAATAAGAACCCTTGATGATGGTCTTGATGTAATGGAACAAATGCAACTATTGAAGCCAGCTAATGTTGAGGACCAAGTTGATTGAGACAAATTTGTAAATTGATGCTCTCCTGAGTTTGCTGTAAGCTTGTTTATATTAAATTTTAAATTAATTATTATGTTTTCAATGCATCAATTTTGGTTAAATGCAATTTCTTGTTATCTATTTTTCTTTGTTAGGCAATTGGTGAGAAGTTCAAAAAGTTTAAATCACTCCATATTCTCCCTCATGTGATGAGTTGTACATGATATGCACGCTTGGAGGACGAGCTGGTATGAACATTTGTATATCTTTTAATTTCATTTTAGCAACAACACACTTATTCAAAGTTTAAATTATGGATTAATCAATAGAGAAACAAAGGTGCACTTGAGGAGGATTTAAATAGAGTCAATCTTTGAATAGCTGCTCGTACAAGAAAAGATGGTGAACCTGTAAATGAGATAGCGTCAAAGAAAATGTTATGAAGCTTTAGTTTGAAATTATCCTTGTGTTATTTTTTATTCCATTTTTCTTTTACTCTTGTAATGATTTTTTAAATCTATAGGATGACATTAAGTTGACTAATAAAATGTTAACAATAGACAATGGTTCTATAAAAAGATGATGCCTTGTCACAAGTACATGGACCTGAACATCGAGGTCGACTTCGAGGAGGTGGTTATGGGGTTACACCTTCTATATATGATGCCCAAACATATGCCAGCATGAGTAATCGAGAGCTTAGAGACCGACTACGAAATTTCGAAGGAAAATTGCGGGAAGTGTTGATCTTGTGTTGGCTAAACAACAAAATGACGTAATTATATATGGAACTTTGTATGTACTTATAAAAATGATAAAAGATTTACAACATGATCACTTTGTATATAGTTAGAGCTTACTTGAGGGAAGCCAATGGTTCCACCGTAAATACACACCAACACTGGATGAATATTTGTCAACAGTACTTGATACATCCCACTTTACCCTAGCAATCGCATCTTTTATCGGAATGAGAGATATTTGTTACAAAAGACTCATTGGATTGGTTTTTTAATGAGTAAAAATAAAACAATAAGTAATGGTCTAAAAAATATATCCTAACTTCTAATAATATCGCTGCAGGGAAATGGTAAAGAAACTAATACCAATGATGCAATTCAAGTCTCCATAAATAGGCCTCAGGTAAAACTATGTCATTCGTAAAAAATGATATTTTGTTGAATATAAAACTGATCAACTTCTATTAGTACATATTCATTAGTAACATGGAGGCACTATAGATCTCCAAAGAGCTAAGAATGGTGTAAAACAGGTTCCCAATTCCTCTTACCAGGTTTCCAAATCATCTCCCCAAGTATGAAACTGATTTTGTTTAACTTGTCTCAATATATTCATCATTAGATAATAGTGCACATGTTCATTTTTAGGCTTATTTTCTATGCAACTAATAGTTTGTATTAGTTGTAGTGATTTGGAATACATTATGTGCGTTTGTTGGCATTCAGTTTTTCTCCTCCAAGTAGTACACTACTTTGCCTGCCATGGCTGCAAGCTTGGGTCAAACTCCATTTTCTTGTTCTATTTCTACCTGACAAAAGAAGGGTGATTTGCATACACAAGGAACACCAGAAGAGCACTGGTGATTTTATAATGTCTCTAATAAGCTAAACAATGTGTAATAGAAGATACATGTTGACATGGTCATTAGTTTTTATACTCCACCAAACACATACCTAGCAGTTCTCTGGTCGCTTATAAGGGTCATATATTCCAGTAAAACCTGCAATTAAAAGCTATTATTGGGAAGTTGACTAAAAGAAAAGGATTGATGTTTTCATTTACCTGCAATTAAAAGATATTATTTGTAAGGGTCATTATATGGATTGATGTTTTCATGTCTTGTTTGATTGTGATTCTAGCAACTGAATCTTTCATGGGATTTAAGAGTTAACATGTGGTATTAGAGCTTAAGGTTCATGTTCTTTAATTCAATCAACAAAATCGATAGAATCCAAAAAAAAAGGAGGGGTGGTTTTTCCTTCTTCAGGTTTCGAAACTGGTTCTGGACTTAAAGTTAAGCATAGTCAGTGCGTTTTAATTAAATATAATTGTTTGATTTCTTGACCGTTAGACTTAGAACTTCAAACCTATTCAATTGGAGTTTTTTGGGCTGTGATACACATTTTTTGTCTTTCCTTTTCCCTTCTGGAGTATTTGAAGAAATGCATCAAGTTGGTGATAACCATGTAGAAATGGATTACACTCAAGTTCCATTGTTTTCTTATCCATTGTCATTGACCATTGAGGATATGAATGAAGATTTAGGGGTTCAGGTTGACAACACTATGGAGGTTGGTCAATTAACACAGCCTGCAACATTGACTTCTTTTGGAGAATCACAAGCATCAATTCCACCTCCAGTTGAACTAAGAAAATCTATAAGAACTAAAAAATCTAATGCAATAAGTGACTATGTGTACTTGCAAGAGAGTGAGTTCGATATAGGTGACATTGACGACCCTCTCACATACACTCAAGCAATTGAAAGTCCTCAATCAGTTATGTGGAACAATGCTATGAAAGATGAGTTAGATTCAATGTTCAAGAATAAAGTTTGGACATTGGTGGAATCAAACTCTGAAATTAGGCCAATAGGTTGCAAGTGAGTGTATAAAACTAATAAAGATGCTAATGGAAGAATTGAGAGATATAAAGCATGGTTGGTTGCTAAGGGATTTACTTAGAGAGAAGGAATTGACTACAATGACACTTTCTCTCCAGTTTCCTCTAAAGATTCTATGTGAGTTATAATGTCTTTAGATGCCTATTTTAATCTTGAGTTACATCAAATGGATGTAAAAACAACTTTTCTTAATGGAGACCTACAAGAAGATATCTATATGAAGTAACCTGTTGGATTTGTTGAAAGGGGGAAGGAGAGTATGATATGCAAGCTCAATAAGTCAATATATGGCTTGAAACAAGTATCAAGGCAATGGTACTTGAAATTTGATCAAATTATCTCTGCACAAGGTTTTGTAGAAAATAAGCTAGATGATTGCATATACATTAAGTTCCTAGGATCCAAATTCATTTTCTTGGTGCTTTATGTTGATGATATTCTTCTTGCTAATTCATATCCTCAATTACTTCAAAGTACTAAAAGAATGCTCAGTGACAACTTTGAGATGAAAGACCTTGGTGAACCACATTATGTATTAGGAATAGAGATTGTTCGAGATAGACAAAGGAGGCTTCTTGGCTTATCTCAAAAGGGATATATTGAAAGAGTATTGGTGAGATTTCATATGGAAAGTTGCAATAATGGTCAAGTTCCAGTTAATAAAGGTGATAAGTTCTCGAAGAGTCAGTGTCCAAGAACTGATTTAAAAGTGAAGAAAATGCAAGCTAAACCTTATGCCTCATTAGTTGGAAGTCTCATGTATGCAACCATATGTACAAGGCCTGATATTGCCTTTATTGTTGGCTTGCTAGGCAGATTTCAAGCAAATCTAGGTGAAGCACATTGGGTGGCAGCCAAGAAAGTTCTGCGATACTTGTAGAGAACGAAAAGTCATATGTTGGTGTATGGCAAGAGCAATTCTTTGGAACTTATGGGATATGCATATTCAGATTTGGTTGGAGATGTGGATGACAGGAAGCCAACAAAGGGTTATATCTTCATGCTCAATGGAGTGGCAGTTTCATGGAAAAGTGCAAAACAAACTGTTATAGCTACATCTGCTATGGAGGCTGAGTTTGTAGCTTGTTTTGAAGGCATGAAACAGGCAGCATGGTTGAAGAATTTCTTGACAGATTTAAAGGTTGTGAATTCGATTCAGAAGCCTGTTAAGATGTTCTGTGATAACAATTCAGTTGTATTCTTTGCTAAGAATGGTAGGCGTACTTAAGCTTCACGTTTGATGGATGTGAAATTTATTAAGGTCGGAGAACAGGTCAAGAAATGAGTTATTGAAGTGTAGCACATAAACACTGCAATGATGCTTGCTGATCCATTAACTAAAGCATTACCTATTGGAGAATTTAGAAAACATGTTTCTTTGATGGGAGTGCTAGAAAGTTTTGATCAGTGGGAGTAATCAAGAATGTTTTGAGGCCTCAGGGTTGCAGCTATGAAGGATTTAGAACAATGAAGTGCAGTTCTGATATTCTGAGGTTAAGTTATAGCTAGTTTGCTAGTTTGATTTTGTGTTTTAATAAGTGTCCTTGTATCGAGACTTAATGCTTTAGTTTTTAAAGTATTGTAGTTTTGGTGATGGACCATGTTAAAAGTTAGATTCATTTGATACTTTGGAAAACAATTTATCTGTTTTGAAGTTTATAGTTGATGAATTTTATTCAGTCATGAAAATGTTGCTTTTCATTGAAGATTGTTTTGTGCTATGATCTTTTGAAAAGTGGGAGCATAATCTGACTATTTATGTTGTTTTGAATCATGAGTCAAATTTGCAGATTGAATATATGTGAGCTTAGATTCAATACTACATTTTGGTTGTAGTCTATGAATCTTGGTTTCTGTATTTTGAGATGTAATGGGACGATAGTCATGATGGTAAAATCTTGAATAAGGTTATGTGACACTTCTTATAATTGGTGAAAGCTATGTTTGATCTTTGTCTTATGTTCAAGTGGGAGAATGTAAGTATATGAACATGAGATTTGATGATTGGGCATTAGCTATTTGAGTCCACTAGGTATAAGAAAGCCTTATAGGAAGATGAATATCAGTTCTCGTCAATAAAGGATTTTATTGCAGTAGTGAACTGATATGAATTGGGAAAACTTAAGTTGTTTTCCATAAGGATTCTAATAAAGAATCCACATTCTAATATGAGAAGGATATATATATATATATATATATATATGTATATTTGTGTGTGTGTGTGTGTGTGTATGGCAATCTCTTTTCTCGCAGGTTCATGCTCTCAAGGTACCAAGCCCTATTCTTGGCCTGAGCAATAAGTATCCTGACAGAGAGAAGAAGAGCTGATGTGTTCACAGGTTGTACAAATTGGATCATGGCT
>JADOBS010301228.1:0-11754 GCA_015708375.1 Cydonia oblonga
TTTTTTTTTTTTTTTTTTTTTTTGTTTTTGTTTTTGTTTGTTTTTTGGAAAGCAACGATAGTCAAGTTTGGTTTACTTTCACCCATTATTTTGGTTTAAGACAGAACAAACTGATGTTATATAATAATTGGTTTGGTTGTAAAACCAAAATGGTTATCAAAATTTTGGCCTCGCCTTATTTATGTGCGTTTTTAAAGTTTGGCTTTTGGTTTTTAGTTTCCAATAATAGTTATCAAATAACTTTTTTTTTTTTCTACTGAAATGATTGTCAAACAGGTCCAAGACATTTTATCAATTAAAAAAAAAAAATCATGAATCTTGAATTTCTCCATATAAATATATATATTTTTCACATTTTACTATATGTAGATCATTGTAGTATTTAACGATTTAAGACATGAGACGTCAGTTATTATCCCAAGTGTTGTGACTTCCATGGTTGACGATTTTTGGCCACAACAATCACTACCTACTTCAACGTCTCCAAAGTGATATTGTTACGTATCTGTTGTCTTGTCGATCTATTCTTTTCATCTATTTGATAATGGGAATCATTCCCCACCTTCCAATACAAATAACGGTCGTCTTCAACCCATATAATATGGTCTGGACAGGAGGAGAGCACATGATTACAAGAGTGATGGCTAAAACTCAAAGCCCACAAAACCAAATTGCCAAGTGAGTCCCTCCTGCTCCACCTCTTGATTATTATTGTCGGTGATGATAATATGATTAAACAATGGATTATTACTAATTAGAGTTGGTAAAATAAAGGGTTATTCAAAGTTTTGAAATTTGCTTTCTGCAAATGTTTTTCACGAGTTTAATGATCAGTGAAAAAAAAAAAAGAATAGAGATACAAAGGTGTCCTCCTGTCATTGTTTTTACATTGTAGGTGTACGTAAACAATATAAGACCGAATAAAATAGTAGAAAGTAAAAACTGAAAGTCTGTGAAATTTGTTTTTCTGCGAATGTTTTTTACCAGATCAATGATGATTAGCAAGAAAAGGAAAAAAGAGAGAAAAAGGTGGAACATTGTTCTTGTTCATACATTCGGGTGTGGCTACAATGTCCCGTATAGTGCACCGGAATAGGTAAAGAAGATATACGATCTGTTTTTGTTTTTTTTTTTTAAATTTGACCCGTTCTTGTACGTAAACTAAACATATGAAACTGCAAAAGATATACACCAAAAACAAATTAAAAGAAAAATTAAAAACCAGGGGTTTGTGCAGTCAAGTTGAACTAAATAAAGAATGAATGTTTTGCTGAATTGTGTAATCATGTTTGCTAAGTAGCTTGTTTTTACACAATAAATAGTAATGGAAGAAGCAAAATTGTAGACGTGAAGTGTATAAAGACAAGGAAATGCCTGTTGCCTCCATAATAAATAAGCACTTCAAATACATATGATATTATCTACATTATAGGTGTGGGAGAGTGGGCTTGAAATAATAATTTGCTTTGAATTTGCTTTTGATAAGAATTGACTATAAAAACTCGCACTTATAAGTGAAGAAAAATACCACTAGATCATAATATAAAGTGGCAAAACAAAACTGCACAACGACAGTCAAGTTTGGTTTATTTTCACCCATTACTTTAGTTAAAAACAGAACAAACATGTTATATAATAATTAGTTTGGGTGTAAAACCAAAATGGTTATCAAAATCTTGTCATCGCCTTATTTTTGTGCGATATTAAAGTTTGGCTTTTGGTTCTTAGTTTCCAATAATAGTTATCAAGTAAAATTTTATTTTCTACTGAAATGAGGGCTCAAGACATTTTATTAACTATAAAAAATAAAAAAAAATCATGGATCGTGAATGTCTTCATTTAGATATGTATATTTTTCACGTTTTACTATATGTAGACCATTGTAATATTTAACGACTTAAGACATGACACGTCAATTATCATCCCAAGTGTCGTGACTCCCATGGTTGACGATTTTTGGCCACAACAATCACTACCTATTTCAACGTCTCCAACGTGAAATTGATACGTATCTGTTTTCTTGTCGATCTATTCTTTTCATCTATTTGATAATGGGCAAATCACGGTCGTCTTCAACCCATATTATATGGTCTGGACGGGAGGAGAGCACATGGTTACAAAAGCGATGACTAAAACTGAAATCCCACAAAATCAAAATGCCACGTGAGTCCCTCCTGCTCCACCTCTTGATTAATATCGTCGTTGATGATAATATGATTAAACAGTGGATTAGTACTAATTAGAGTTGGTAAAATAAAGGGTTATTCATAGTTTTGAAATTTGCTTTCTGCAAATGCTTTTCACGAGTTTAATGATTAGTGAAAAAAAAAAAAAAAAAGAATATAGAGACAAAGGTGTCCTCCTGTCATTGTTTTTACATTGTACGTGTACGTAAACAATATAAGACCGAATAAAATAGTAGAAAGTAAAAACTGAAAGTCTCTGAAATTTGCTTTTCTGCGAATGTTTCTTACCAGATCAATAATGAAGATATACGATCTGTTTTTGTTTTTGTTTTTTTAATTTGACCCGTTCTTGTACGTAAACATATGAAACTGCAAAAAATATATACCAAAGACAAATTAAAAGAAAAATTAAAAATCTGGGGTTTGTGCAGTCAAGTTGGACTAAATAAAGAATGAATGTTTGGCTGAATTGTGAAAACATGTTTGCTAAGTAGCTTGTTTTTGTATAATAAATAGAAATGCAAGAAGCAAAATTGTAGACGTGAAGTGTACGTATAAAGACAAGGAAATGCTTGATGCCTCCATAATATTAGTTTGCTGATAATACAGACTGTCCATGCAATCAGACAAACAAATGAAATAGATGCTGATGTGAGATCTATCATTTCTGCAGATGCACAGTTTTATCACTTTCGTGGTTATAATATCTCTTTTTTTACAAGACGTTATTTTATACTACTTTATTTGTCAGGAGGACTCGAACTTGGGTGCAAGAGGCAGAAGTTACGTGGGGTACTTCTTTCTATGAAGATGTATATTGATATTTGAGCTCATCTCTCCTACATAGTTTGGGGTGCTGCTGCAAAGAAGTTGCACAAGGATGGCTTCCTTCAGGAGCTCAATTGGTAAGCACCCAATATAATTTTCTCTATGAACATGATATGTTTTTCAGTGAATTCGATTGATAAATTTGCTGCTGTTGTAGTGAAGTAGAATTCAATAGTGTGGTATTCAATGATCTTCATTAGTATAGCTTTTTACGTCTTCAACTCTTCGCCTTCTTTCTGTTTGATCATTCCTCTATGTGCATGTATAACTGCACTCCATGCACTTTTTCATTTTACTTGTGTTTTCCAACTTCCCCAGTGCTT
The DNA here is from genome assembly GCA_015708375.1 of Cydonia oblonga. Classification (NCBI taxonomy): domain Eukaryota; kingdom Viridiplantae; phylum Streptophyta; class Magnoliopsida; order Rosales; family Rosaceae; genus Cydonia; species Cydonia oblonga. The sequence continues at coordinate 3,338 of JADOBS010301228.1, forward strand.
AACATGCAGTTTTGTGATTATTTGTGATCGGTTTTCGGATATGCAGGGAGTAATTTTTCATGGATTTGTGGTGGTGAACTTGAACTGGGTTCTTACTGCACTCAAAGAACTATCATCTATGGCGTAAATCTGCTCTTCCTCTGTGTTTTTCTCTTATTTACCCTTATCAGCACCATACGGAAGCATTATATTACTGTTCCAGCCAGAAGGGACCAGATCTCTCTAGCTATTTCAATTTGCTGTGCTCTTACTAGCATTGCATATTTTGCTGCTGGTTTATGGGATCTAATATCTGAAAGTGATGATCAATCGGAACATTTTGTCCGGTTGGATTACTTTGCCAGAGGACTAATCTGGATTTTTTTCACTGCTTCATTGCTTGTGCAAAGTTCCAAATGGATCAAAATCTTGAACTCTGTTTGGTGGTTCTCCTCCTTTTCATTGGCCTCGGCTCTAAACATCGAAATACTTGTAAGAACTCATAGCATTCAGATGTTTGATGCAATGACATGGCCAGTGAGCTTCTTACTTCTCTTGTGTGCTGTTCGAAACCTCAGTCACTTTGTTCATCAGCATGCCCAAGATAACAGCCTATCTGAACCTCTATTGACCAAAAAATCGACGGGAAAGAGCCAGAAATCAGAACTAGACCGGGCTAGCTTCCTGAGCAAACTGACATTTGCATGGATTAACCCTTTACTCAACTTGGGTTCCTTGAAAACATTAGCTCTCGAAGACATCCCTTCTCTTATTTCTGAAGACGAAGCAGATTTAGCGTACCTAAAGTTTGCCAATGCATGGGATTCACTCTTAAGGGAGAAGAGCTCAAGCAGCACCAGGAACCTGGTTCTGCAGACAGTAGTGAAAGTTTACATGAAAGAAAATATGTGGATAGCATTTTGTGCATTTATCAGGACGATTGCAATTGTAATTTCTCCTCTTATACTGTATGCTTTTGTAAATTACTCGAATAATGAAAATGCAACTCTCTCTGAAGGCTTCGCTATAGTGGGGTGTCTAGTTCTTTCCAAAGTGGTTGAATCTTTGAGCCAGAGACATTGGTTTTTCGATGCAAGGAGGTCTGGAATGAGGATGAGGTCAGCCTTGATGGTGGCTGTTTATAAAAAGCAGCTCAAGCTTTCTAGCTTGGGAAGGAGAAGGCACTCAGCTGGTGAGATTGTAAATTATATAGCAGTTGATGCCTATCGAATGGGCGAGTTCCCATGGTGGCTACATTCGACATGGACCTATGCGTTGCAACTATTCCTTGCCATTGGAGTTCTTTTCTGGGTGGTGGGTCTCGGTGCTCTTCCTGGTTTGCTTCCTCTCGTCATTTGTGGTCTCCTGAATGTGCCATTTGCAAAGACACTTCAAAAGTGTCAGTCCCAATTCATGATCGCTCAAGATGAGCGACTCAGAGCCACTTCTGAGATCCTGAACAGTATGAAAATCATCAAGTTACAATCCTGGGAAGAGAAATTTAAAAACATTGTCGATTCCCTTCGTGAACGTGAATTCAAATGGTTGTCTGACTCGCAATTTAAAAGGGCGTATGGCACTTTGCTGTATTGGATGTCACCCACCATCATCTCTTCAGTTGTCTTTCTCGGATGTATCCTTTTCAAAAGTGTCCCTCTTAATGCAAGTACCATATTCACGGTTCTAGCTTCACTAAGGAGCATGGGGGAACCTGTAAGAATGATACCAGAGGCTCTTTCAGTGCTGATCCAAGTCAAGGTTTCATTTGATCGGCTCAATGTGTTTTTGCTTGATGACGAGCTGAAAGATGACGAAGTAAGGAAGTTGCCCTCAATGAATTCCGATAAAAGCTTAAGAATAGAAAGAGGTAATTTCAGCTGGTATCCTGATCAATCAACAGATCCAACTCTCAGAGATGTGAATTTAGAAGTGCAAAGGGAGCAGAAAGTTGCAGTTTGTGGACCAGTTGGAGCAGGAAAATCATCACTACTATACGCTATACTTGGAGAGATGCCGAAAATTTCAGGAACTGTGAGTTGAAAACAAATGAAAACTTCAATATATTCGATGCACTAAGTTTTTTATACTAACTTTATTAATGCTTGCAAACAGGTTGATGTATTTGGAACCATAGCCTATGTTTCTCAGACTTCTTGGATACAAAGTGGGACAGTCCGCGATAACATACTCTACGGCAGGCCAATGGACAAGAACAAATATGAGAATGCCATAAAAGCTTGTGCTTTGGATAAGGACATCGATAGTTTTGACCACGGTGATCTTACTGAAATAGGCCAGAGGGGGATTAACATGAGCGGAGGGCAGAAGCAGCGGATTCAGCTGGCCCGAGCTGTCTACAGTGATGCTGATATCTATCTCCTCGATGATCCCTTCAGTGCAGTGGATGCCAACACTGGTGCAACTCTATTTCATGTAAGAACGACAAAGATCAAGTGTTTTAAGAAGCATGAAAACCACATTTAGCCTCGTAATCTCATAGAAACAGTTTACTTAATTTGAATGACTTGTGCAGGAATGCGTCATGGCCACTCTAGCAAAAAAAATTGTAATTCTGGTGACTCATCAAGTTGAATTCCTCTCAGAAGTTGATAAAATTCTAGTACGTTGTTGTTAACTCATTTTTGCAGTTTATTTGCAATAAATATTCAAATTGGTTTGCTCATGAAACCTTATTTCATTTGCAGGTAATGGAGGGTGGACAAGTTACTCAATCCGGAAGCTATGAGAGTCTCTTGACAGCAGGAACAGCATTTGAGCAGCTTGTAAATGCTCATAGAGATACGGTAACGACATTGGGTCCTTCAAATAATCAAAGCCAAGGAGAATCTGAAAAGGGAGATATAGTTATGCCGGAGGAACTTCAGACGGCTTACCTCACTACAAATAACAGTGAAGGGGATATTTCTGTGAAGGGTGTGCCTGGCGTGCAACTAACAGAAGAAGAAGAGAGAGGGATTGGTGATGTTGGACTGAAGCCCATCCGGGATTATTTTCTTGTGTCTAAAGGAACTCTTCTTCTAATCTTCGGCATAATGACACAATCTGGTTTTGTTGGTCTTCAGGCTGTTTCAACTTATTGGCTAGCTCTAGGCATTCAAATGCCTAACGTAACCAATGGCATGCTCATCGGCATTTATACAGCGATTTCAACACTTAGTGCTGTCTTTGTATATCTAAGGTCATTTTCAGCAGCTTATATGGGATTGAAAGCTTCTAAAGCCTTTTTCTCTGGTTTCACCGATGCTATTTTTAAGGCTCCCATGCTCTTCTTTGACTCAACCCCTGTTGGCCGGATTTTGATACGAGTAAGTAGACAAAATGCTACTTTATGCACTCTGGTAACTGTATTCAAATCACTTGTTATCAAAACCATTTGATATTTATACTCTTGCAGGCCTCATCTGATTTAAGTATTTTGGATTTTGATGTACCTTTCTCCATCATCTTCATAATGTCTGCTGGCCTTGAACTCCTGGCAACGATTGGAATTATGGCTTCTGTCACATGGCAAGTTCTCATTGTAGGCATTCTAGCCATGGTTGCCGCAAAATATGTTCAGGGGTATTATCTAGCCACTGCAAGGGAACTAATAAGAATCAATGGAACAACCAAAGCTCCGGTTATGAACTATGCATCGGAGACAGCACTTGGAGTGGTTACTATAAGAGCTTTTAAAATGGTTGACAGATTCTTCCACAACTACTTGAAGCTAGTTGACACAGATGCCCGACTGTTCTTTCATTCTAACGCAACCATGGAGTGGTTAATTTTAAGGACAGAAGTTCTTCAGAATTTGACCCTTTTCGTGGCTGCTTTCTTACTTATCTTACTTCCTAAGGGTTATGTTGCTCCAGGTACTTATTAAGAGCCATCCATGTGTTGAATTTCAGGTGTTTATAGGTGTTTAACTTGAAAAAAAATTTCTTGATGTCTGCAGGGCTTATTGGGCTTTCACTGTCATATGCTTTAACGCTAACGGGGACACAAATTTTTGTGACACGATGGTATTGCAACTTATCCAACTACATTATCTCAGTTGAAAGGATAAAACAATTCATGATGATTCCGCCAGAGCCTCCTGCAATTGTGGAGGACAAGAGGCCGCCATCTTCATGGCCTAACAAGGGTAGAATAGAGCTCTATTCTTTGAAGGTAATATACCATTGTTGTTCTTTAACTACCTTATCATTTGATCAGGTTGAAATTCTAATAATTGATTATTTCTTTTGGTTGATTACAGATAAAGTATCGTTCAAATGCTCCGCTAGTTCTAAAGGGAATTACATGCACATTCAAAGAAGGCACTAGAGTAGGAGTTGTGGGAAGGACAGGAAGCGGAAAAACTACACTCATAAGCGCTTTGTTTCGCTTAGTAGAGCCGGCAAGTGGTAAAGTCCTTATAGATGGACTTGACATATGTTCGATGGGTCTAAAAGATTTGAGAATGAAGCTAAGCATCATCCCTCAAGAACCAACTCTTTTCAGAGGTAGCATCCGAACCAACTTGGATCCTCTAGGCCTTTACTCCGATGATGAGATATGGAGGGTGAGCTAACTGACTCCGGTTAAATGATGAAAAAGGCTTTCCCTGCATAATTTTACTAATAAAACGAGGCTTTTAGGCATTACATACAATGCGTTCTGTTTCGTACTAGTACGATTTTAAGGACATTTTCATCTGCAGGCTCTAGAGAAGTGCCAGCTCAAGGCGACAGTCAGCAACCTACCAAATCTACTTGACTCCTCTGGTGAGTTTATGATCTTTCCTATGACTGAATGAGAAACATAATGATGAACATCTTACTTAATCCCCGATTCCAACTAGAATCATATTGTACTGTAAGTTATAACTATAATGACTTCAACAGTGAGTGATGAAGGGGAAAATTGGAGTGTCGGGCAACGCCAGCTCTTTTGCCTCGGAAGAGTCCTTCTCAAGAGGAACAGAATATTAGTTCTCGATGAGGCTACCGCCTCCATTGATTCTTCAACAGATGCCATTCTGCAGAGAATCATAAGGCAGGAATTCGCAGAATGCACGGTTATAACTGTAGCTCACAGAGTTCCAACCGTTATAGACAGTGACATGGTCATGGTTCTATCCTATGGTATGCTTTTCTTTCCAATCATCTCTTAATCGCATTTCAATATAATTTGAGACAGAAAAAATTCGAACGCGTCTAATTCAATTAGAATTTTTAAAATTTTCGCTAAACCAGTCTCATCAGCGGGATATGATGTTTCTGTAATTGGTTATTAAATCCTGATGCTAATATGTAGTGTGATTTTGTTTGAAAAAATAGGGAAGTTGGTGGAGTATGAACAACCTTCAAAGCTGTTGGATACCAACTCCTACTTCTCCAAGCTTGTTGCTGAATATTGGTCAAGCTGCAAGAAAAACTGATGCCACCAATTAAAATGTCAGCAACCACAAATCACCTAGTTTGCAGTCTAAATTCCCTGCTCCTAGAAAATTGGTATTCATGGCTGAAATCATCGATGGAACGTAACGCTTAATGTGGAAGAAAAAATGCAGATCTAATTATCATTTGTAACTTATAAATCAACGTAATGCTGTTAAGATTGTCTTAGGGCTGGTTTGGTATTGTTGCGCTGTGAGAATAAGCGGCTGTGAAATAAAGCAGCAAAGTGTTTGGTAAACTTTTTTGTAAAAGTGCTTTTAAAAATTAAAAAAAACAGTATTATAGTGTTTGGTAAACTTTTATGTAAAACAGATGTGAAAAAAAAAACTGGTTTTTCAAAGCTAGGTTTTGCAGCTTCTTGTTTTTGGCTTTTTTTCACCCAAAACTGTGGAAAAAAAAACTGAAGCTGAATGTTTACCAAACACAAAAAAGCTAAGAGCTTTTTTTTATATCAGCTTTTTTCAGAATCACCTTAGTACCAAATCAGGACTTAATGTTATGAGAAGCTTGAGATCACTATAAAATGGAATAATAGACCTTCAAATCTTCATGTTGGAATAACACTCGTTGTAGAAACAGATGTTTTACTACTTTCCTTTCGTCCTCCTTCTCCTTTTTGTTTTTTTTTTTTTTTTGGGTATATTCAAATTTCCAAGGCCATCCCTTTACTTCTACAGAATCAAATTGATGGTGGTTTCGTAGTGAAGTTGATGCTAAGGTTTGGAATGCATTGGTAATTAGATTTGCAGTAAAGTTTCTTGATGTCGAACATTTACAGGATTAATACTAGTAGATAAAAAACAAAACTGAATATAATACAAGCAGAGTTCACACACTAATCAATTAATTGGTTTATATGTCCTTAACTACTAGTTTTGTTTGAGTTCACTCCACAATTTCACAATGGAGTAAAATTGTGCAGAAATTATTGTTTAATGATCTACAAAATGAACTATTCAGATCATGGAGAACGAAATTATTTTGTAAAAAAGCCATAAAATTAGATGTTGCGCAAGAAAAAGAAGGTCAAGGTGCTTCTCCTAAAGCTTACTTGCCATATTATCATGCATAGTTTGACGTACCCCACTACTTTTAGGAGTTCCATTAGATGATATATCATATATGCTTCGAATATTTTAGACATTAAACGTAGTATGTGACACTACCTAATTAAAGAATCCAAATCATTTCACAAGCTCATGGCGTTTCTTAATAATTTTTGTCTATTTCTTGAAAGAGCTAAAAGGGACATAATTATTCAATCATTTGCAGGGAAACACAATAGGTTAGAATTGAAAAAAAAAATATTGCTAGACAGTGGAAGCATAGTGGAGGAATCAAAGATTGTCTCTTAAAAGGTAAATGGATCCAAAATCTAGTGTGGATTAAAGAGTAAGCATTAGCTTTGAGCTGTCATTAGCTGGCCCTTAGTTGTGTGAAAGAGAAATCAAAATCCTTAGTTTGTGTGAGGTGGGACAGCTGAATAAGTTAATAAGGATAGTCAAATTCAATTTGAATAGTCTAAATTGTTTGATCATTGTGCTTTTAAAAGTGAGATCTAGTGTGAATCTCTGTCCCTTAGGAAAATGGTAGCTTATTGGATTATTTGCATTATTTCTATATTGCAAAAGCAAAAAGTTGAAACAAATAGAACATAAAATTTCTTCATTATTATTAGGGAAATTTTATTTAAACTTATGTAACCTCTTTTTACACCAACTTAAAATTTAAACGTGAGTTGTCTTTTTAATCCTATTGCATAATTACCATCAAATGTAAGATGAAATTAACAATAAAAATAAAAGTTATCAACAAACCCACACTTAATATCTAAGAGCTAAAAACAAGCTTTTTATTGATGGATAGTGATTTTGAAGTTTTAAATCCTCCAACTAAGATATGAATCGATTTGTGCAAAAAAAAAAAAAATCGTTTGATTTCAATTTTTTGGGTTTGCTATGCTTTGTGTGTGGTCATTACCTTTAAGAGTCTAATTGCTTATGATTTGATACAGTAAAAATTGAGGAAAAGTAGTAAAAAGAGAAAAGATGACGATTGTGTAGCTCTCTGTGATCATAACAGTAACACTCACGAAAGTAAATGAGCATATTGTTGGCTGATTGTAGCGATTAGTGTTGCAGGATTTATCCCAGACTTTGTAGTCTGCTACTGTTTTTTTTTGGATCTCTATTAATACAAACTCATGCCGTTGCTTTAAAAAAGAAAAAAAAAAAAGGAATGACACAACTACTGAAAATTGGTTCATTAGGAAGCCAAAAGTGATGAGGACGGTTGTTAGATTAGAATGTTTAGCCCACTTTTTGTTATCGTAATTTGTGGTGGTCTCACAAGATTCATAAACAAATAGAAAATTCACCAAATTATTTGATTTGTCCACATAAATTGAACTCTAGAAAGCTTTCATTCCCTTAAACAAGTTGAAACTTCACCAAACTATTCAATTTGGAATTTTATTTTCTAAATGGGTGTAAAGATAAATTTACATTTTGAATTGAGTTTGTAAGGATAGTTTAGGTAGTAAGTTTGGATTTAAAGAGATATTAATTCTTTAATTAAAAATAATATAGGTATAGAGATTAAGTTGAATGTAGAAATATGTTATATAGGTTCAAATAAATTTACATTTTGAATTGAATTTGTAAGGATAATTTAGGTAGTAAGTTTGGGTTTAACGAGATATTAATTCTTTAATTAAAATAATATAGGTATAAAGAGTAAGTTGAATTTAGAAATTGGTTATATAGGTTTAAATAAAATTTCCCTTATTATTATTATTATTATCATCCCAAATTCATAAAAGGTACCAATTGCTAAGAAAAAACAAAGAAAGTGCACAAATTATACAACTTTGTTAGCATTTGCAATAGCGAGCTAGGCTATTAGTTTTTTTTTTATTTTTTATTTTATATATATATATATATATATATATATATATATATATATATATAAAGAGTAATAACGAATAGGTTTTGG
>JADOBS010301229.1:0-11758 GCA_015708375.1 Cydonia oblonga
CAACCACTTGAGTATAACTTAGACCAAATCATGTTTCTGTCATACTAAAAAGTTTCTCCGTATAAAGCTGCTGGGTACTTCTGATCACTTCTCTCCTTTTCACAACACCAAACAAATCACACTGAAAAAATTACTATTAATTAATTATATTAATTTTCTTGTTTAACACTTAATCTAATATTTTTTTTTTCAAAAGAACAACTTGTACAAAATGAATACATTATCACTGTGATATTTTTTGTCAATGATCTGTTATGTAAAAGAGTAAATTGTAGCAATAGTCTCTTAATTTTAACTTAATTGGAGTAATGATCCCTCAACTAAAAATTCATTACCATTGATCCCTAAACTCATCAAAACGTGCATCTATGGTCCATCAATTAAAAATTCATTACCATTGGTCCCTCAACTTTGATCCAACTGGAGAAATGGTCCCTCAACTTTAACCCAATTGGAGCAATGGTCATTCAACTTTAAGCTAATGGTAGCAATGATCATTCCAACATAACTCATTTTGACACAATTCTGACGAAATTAACGAAAAAGATCATAGCTACACATTTTGATGAGTTGAGGAATCCCAATTGTAGCAATGGTCCTTCCAACATAACTCATTTTGACAAAAGCTTGACGAAAATGACCATAGCTACACATGTTGATGAGTTTAGGGATCAATGGTAATGAATTTTTAGTTGATGGACCATTGCTACAATTTACTCTATGTAAAATAAACGTTATAATTAATATTGTACTATCAGCACAAAACATGGTAGTATACTCGTGTCAAAAGAGAGTCTCTCAATTCAAAGTATGATTTTATATAAACTTTTTGGTACCTCACAATTCAACATTAATTTTCATGTTAATATTATAAAATATTGCGACAAAAATACGAGCTGTTAGAGACTACATAAAGAAGCTTGATTTTGAGTTCTTCTTAGCATTTCTTTATTATATTTATTAGACAGCAATTTAGCAATGCAATGCAATCAATCCATCTTTCTCTCTCTTAAGAAGTTGACAGTTTGTCTGTCGAGAAGTTGGAGAGTAAAAACCCGAATGGGCGGATGGGTGAAAGGACTACTGCAACTTCCTCTGCAGCTTCTACTTCGTCTTCTTCCTTTTCTGCTCCCTGCTCTACTGGTCCAGTGACGACGTCGTTTCCAGCTCATACTCCGCTGCTGCCACCCCAAATGTCTCCTCCCTCACCTGCATTGTGATCTCTTCGATCCAACTCACTCACTCTACATTCAGGTCCTCTCTCATCTCTCTCTCTCTCCCTAGCTTAAATTCTCCGACTTTTCTTTTTCTTTGACATCAAAGTTAAAATTTTGACTTGGGTTTTTAGTTTTGAGTTGCATTTTCCATTTTCTGTGAAGCAATTTGCTTAATTTTTATACTTTTTACTCGGTTTGTTTCCTTTCTCTGAACTTAGTTTTTACCGTGTGTATTACATTGTTTGGTTGCTGAGAAAATGTGAGAAAGCAAGAGAAATTATTCTGTGCTATTCATGGTTTTTCTTACTGTTGGGATCTGGTTTGAGCCTAAAATTCACCATTTGGCTGAACTAATTTGATAATTTGGACACAAAGTTCAAATTTTTACTTCTTTTTGGTAAAATGTCAGCTACCGCATTTGATTTTCAACATTAAAGAACCGGGCATTCATCTAAAAAGAAAGCAGAATTCGGGGTTGTCGACTTGAATTCTGTATTGAAAGTAGTTGAAGGGGTTAACTATTGCTGACCACATTTTGCTTTCAAGGGCTTATCAATTTTCTTGAGTGAAAAATAAGGTATTGTTTTTCTCTTGCATTTACTTTGTTTGTTTCTCAAGAAAAATAGAACTGCAATTTTCCGAGCTATGCAAATCTTGAGTAACTTCACATATGGTGGAGCTTTCCCTTGCTGCTGAAATGCTACGTTTGATTCGTGTCAAAGTACATTCCGAGAATAAAAAAGAATTGGTTTCGCTATTGTGAATGTATATGAGACAAAAACCATTTTGTTCTTTATTCAGTGAAAAGTTTTTAGGCTAAAACATGGAGCAATATGAAGTTCTTGAGCAAATTGGGAAGGGGGCTTTTGGTTCTGCGCTTCTTGTCAGGCATAAGCATGAAAAGAAGAAGTAAGACTGGATTTTACTTTTCCTTTTTCTTTACCTCTATCCATTTTTACTTTCATGGGAACATGAGCTGGTCCACTATTCCTTATTGTATGGTGATGCGAATTTTGGGGCAGAGTTAATTTTGCTTCTTTGATATATGAAGGTATGTGTTGAAAAAGATTCGCCTTGCCCGCCAGACTGAGAGATCACGGAGATCTGCACACCAGGAGGTTAGTATTCTTTGTTAATATTTGTCTCAAGGAACTAAACATATTACTTTTGTGTGTTGCTAATCTTCCATTTCTTTTCGGGCTTCAATTGATGATCTTCCATATACAATAAATCTCATTCATTTTCTAGACGACTTTACTAAAAGAAAACATGGAAAGAAAAAAATGGAGTTTGCTGCAGGCTTTATTATGTATATTGGATACCTTCAGATTGACAACTTTCCTTGTTTGTGTAGATGGAGCTCATTTCCAAATTCAAAAATCCATTTATTGTGGAGTACAAAGATTCTTGGGTGGAAAAGGTACATTTTCGCACAACTGTATCTAGTGTATTTGTGCTCGGTGGTGCACTTTTCCTTTTCTTCTGTATGTGATATATTGCTGCATTTGTTTATTAATTCCCGGTTTGATGCATTGGAGTTATGGTAGCCTAGCTAGTTGATATGGCCTAAACTTGGTTCAAACCCCTTGTTTTCAGGGTTGCTACGTGTGCATTATTATAGGTTATTGTGCAGGCGGAGACATGTAAGTTTTGTATCATGCTAAAATTCTTATATTTATGTATGTGTAATGTGTATATTCAATTCATTTGCTTTGACTTGAAGGCATGCATATCATTTGCCAGGCACTCATTCTGTGTTTCTGTGTGGTTCAGGGCAGAAGCTATAAAAAAGGCCAATGGTCTTCTTTTCCCTGAAGAGGTTTGAAGTTACTTCAATTCTTGTTTTTCTCTTTGTTTTCTCCTCCTGCAAAATTGTTTTTTCTTAAAAACACATTCCTGTCACGTAGTCGCTTTTATGCATTACGTAACTGTAATTTCACCTCCTATCATTTAATATGGAAATCAACTTTTTTCAGATGCTCTGTAAGTGGCTTGTCCAGCTTCTGATGGCGCTCGACTACTTGCACAGGAATCATATTCTTCATCGTGATGTCAAGGTTAGTGACATTTTTTGTCCTGTGCACTCTGGAATGATGGGTATTGCTATCTTCTTTCGAATTCCCTGAAGCTAATTTGTACTAATAGTGGTTCATGGTTGTTTCAGTGTTCTAATATATTCTTGACAAAAGATCAAGACATACGCCTTGGTAAGTGATCCTATTATCTTCTACAGTTCTCCATAAGCGGAGTGTAATTTTTCTGAACAATTGATAAACGTTGGAGCAGGTGACTTTGGACTTGCCAAAAAGTTGACTTCGGATGATCTTGCCTCTTCGGTAAGTAACTGTGGTCCTTTTCTGAAGTTCATATTCTCAACATCTTGAAGCTATATTAAGAATCATTATCTCTTGATTAAGGTTGTCGGAACTCCTAGCTATATGTGTCCTGAGCTTCTTGCTGATATACCTTATGGTTCAAAATCAGATATTTGGTCCTTAGGTAAGCACTGAATATGTGTGAATTTTTTGTTGTCGATTATTGTTCTTCTTTAGCTGCAATATGTATTGTACTGAACATATCTGATCCAGGATGCTGCATCTATGAAATGGCTTCTCATAGAGCCGCCTTTAAAGCGTTTGTAAGTTTTGTATTTCTCATATTTCAGATATCTAGAGATGCATTGCTTTACCTCCTTTGTGTGTGTTTCCTTAATCAGTTTCTTTTTAAAGAAAATGTTTTATATTCCTCTGCATTTATAAATTGTTTCCTTTTTCTCTCGCAAGCTATTTTTTTCCTCACGTAGTTCTTTTCTGTTTCTTTAACAGGATATACAAGCACTGATTAACAAAATTAATAGGTCCATAGTGGCTCCCCTTCCCACAAAATACACTGGTGCATTGTGAGTCCTTATCTGGTTTTTCATTTGGCTTTGGTGGCTATTCAATATCCATTGCACGTTTAGCTGCCTTCCTTACTGCATAAGATCATTAAAAATTTGTGCAACATTTTGAATTGTGCAAGGATAAGATCAAGTGACAAAACTAACGGATGCTTTAATAGCCTGAATTTCTATTACCTCGTGATTCTAGGCGGATGTGTTTAAGTTGCCTTTCATAAGTGAATATTACTTATCTAATCACTTTCCGTATTTCTATTTTCAGCCGAACACTTATTAAAAGCATGCTTCGGAAAAACCCAGAACTCAGGCCAAGTGTACGTATACTTCTTCTCTGGTGCAGTCTGGTTTATTTGATTGACAGTTATTTTGTGATTTCCGCTTATGAATTCGAAAGCATTGTATTCAAAACATTTTGAATATGTATTAACAATTCAGTGTTGCCTGGTATGACTGGTTTCATACAATCTATATAAAAAGCATATCAATTCAGTGTTGCCTGGTATGACTGGTTTCCTCGGAATTGTCACATGTTTCGAACTTTTCATCTCATTTTGAAGTGTTTCTATTGTGATAGGCTGCCGAGCTGCTTGCTCACCCAGTCCTTCAGCCTCATGTTCACAAGGTTCATCTCAAACTCAATAACCCCAGACATGGAACTTTAGCGGTCAACTGGCCTGACACCGGTTACTTGAAGAAAACAAGATTTTCAGAGCCAGAAGATGTTCCTTTCTCCACTCCCCATTACCAGGAGAAGCAGCATACATTCAGCAATGATAGGACTTTAAATCCTAGTATATCTGGAGGTGAATTAGATTCCTTAAGCTCTACCCAAGAAATGCATGGCAGGCCAAATTATCTGAATCGAGAATTGGCAGGACATTCTGTTGGTGGCACTGGCACCTATAGAAAAGCAGCCATACGCAAGCAACCAATTGCTTCCAAAACTTCAAATATCGTCAACAGTCGAGTTACTCCAGCAAAAGCTTCTGCCACTTCCAAGAGATTTATGGAGCCAAAGAATCGTGCATCGGTAAGATATTTCTCTCACTCTCTCTCTCGCTCTCTCTCAAACAAAAAGTGCAAGTTTATCTCAAACAAACTTTAGCTGCATAAAAGCACTAGCTATACTTTTGAAAAATATTTTAGTTTCTAAACGGCTAGTTTTTTGCTAGTCTAATAGTTTGAGTTTATAAAATTCATCTTTTCAGCTTCCTGTTTCACGCACTCTGCTGAAGACAGTGAGTACAACTCGCAGAGCATCATTGCCATTAGCAAGAGCTGCAACTCAACAGTCCCCTTTCTGGCCCAATGTTGGTGTTCTTCACTGTATTAAATCTCCCGATGTTTCTGTCAATTCCCCTCGAATTGACAGGATAGCTGAATTCCCATTAGCCTCGTATGAAGAACAATTATACGAAGAACAGTTTCTGCCTATCCATAGAACCTCATCACCCTCTGTGCAAGGCTCGTCTGGTTCCCCACACTATGGTGACCGTTCAATGATGAAAGACAAATGCACAGTTCAGACAAACGACAGAGCCTCTCGCAAACTTAGTTTCACCGGTGCATGGCAGGGAATAGAACCTGGCATGTTCAAAGCCGCACCAGACAATCAAAGTGATGGATTTTCGGATCAAAATGCAACTGCTGGAGCATCAAGCCGGACCTCATCAAACACACGCCGCCGGCAGTTTGACACCTCATCATTCCAGCAAAGGGCTGAAGCTTTAGAAGGGCTGCTCGAATTCAGTGCAAGATTGCTCCAGAACGAACGATATGACGAGCTTGGGGTGTTGCTGAAGCCTTTTGGGCCAGGGAAGGTCTCTCCTAGGGAAACTGCTATTTGGTTGACTAAGAGCATCAAGCAAAATACTGTCAACCAGGATGATCAACTCCAATGAGCGTTGGCAACATGTATTATATTTCCAACTCGAATAATTTTTGTAGTTACGAGTTTCCGATTATCATTCTTCTCAAAAGGAATTAGGCTCCTAGGTAGATCCTTATTTTGCAGGTTATGATCTCAGAAGAGGAATTGGTCATCACCATGAATTCAACTTAGTTTGCAAACTTTAATGGATTAATAGTCTCTCTCTCTCTCTCTCTCTCAAGAAATGGTTCGAAAATTTTCAAATGATGGTATTTGATACAATTATTGTCCTCACTTCATGAACAAGTACAATTAGTTATTAGTATCTTTCATCGGAAAGTTCTTTTGAGTAGTGCAAATGCATGCTACGAAAATTCTAGAGTACATCAATGTGCGCTGAAGAATCCATCAGATTTTAACGGGTGAACTTGAGCCACTTAAAACGTTTGTCGTTTACATTTTGATATACATTGATGTGTAGGACTCTGCATGCTCTATATCAGTCTGGAAGAGCTCTTCAGCATCCCTTTCTGTTAGTACAAATTCACATGGGGCTGCAAATCATTCAACAAATTAGACAAATACGACAAATGCAGAAATCAACAATAAAAACCTGCAGAGCTCAGTCCATTAGGATAAAGTTTTACCTCATATGCAGCAAGAGATTCTTGATAGTAAGAATGGACAGTACTCGAGCTAACGGAAGCATGCCTGTTGTCCTCGAACAATCTTCTTGATCTGTAGAGCTTAACAAACCAGGGATCGTGGCTTTTCTGACCGTTGGGTTTGAACTGCGTAGATGAACGTTTCAGCACTTGATCCTCCATGGCAACAAGTGTTGCATCCACTTCTGTTTGCTTGCTTCTATTCTTCAAGCTTCCTTCAGGCCTCTGCTTTGGTTCACTCTGTGACCTAGCTTTCGCCTTAGAAGATTTCGTGTTGGTCATGTAATTTGGCTTGAATGCGAAGTCCTCGTAGTCTGTGTCATCTTGGGGTTGATGAGCGAAAGAGTGTCTTCTTGGTTTTGGTTTGGATGCAGCAGGATAATTCCAGGGACTATTTACTGTTGCAAAAGAGGATTCCTCGTAGTGATGCCGGTTTGAGATGGAAAGACGATCGGAATAGACTGTTGAGCAGCCATACTCAAACCTCCCTGCAGCTTGTGAATGATTAAGGTGTCCACTCGTGCTTTTCGCAACTCGTTGAACATCATTCGGGTTCAAATCTATTGACTTCTGCATAAACAAGACCACATTGTAAGCATGGTACATTTTTTGGACCACGATCACTTCATGTTTGGTTGTTATCAGAAAATGCTTTCTTGAGGAGCTCAGATTTCGAAACCCGAGTGTTTGTATCAGGCTCAATTGGGTTTCTGATGCAATATTCACTCGGGTTTCGTAAGCTAAGATAAACCAAAACAAAAACTAGCACAGATAGCATGAATAGGAAACATTTCGGACTGAAGGAGGAGACTTACCCTATGAACTCCACTGTCCTGAGGGCGACCTCTTCGAATGATCAGCTGCTTTTTATTAGCTCTCTGTGCTTCTTCCACCATCTGAATTCGCTTAAACCGCGCTCTAACCTGGATCGCCATCAACGCCTGCATCTGCATTATCGTAGCAGTTGTTTGTTTCCTCACAATGTGACCTCTTATGAGTGCTTGTAACTTCACCAAACCCTTCAAGGCATGTAAAGCCTTCCTTGCCTGAAAACAACATAAGCAATATGACTACCAAAATAAATAGATTTCGAGTTAAGTATCTTATGTTGGAAAATATTTCTTGTGGATTTAGGCTTTCGAGTCAATAATATTTTCCATAGTTTGTTCGTATGTTCTTTAGCGTACTCTCTGATGTTCAACTTCTTATGACATGTTTACTAATATGTTATTACATGAGGAAGTATTGAAGTCACGAGGAGTCAGAATCCGGAATTCCCATTAAAGATGCTTACTAAATCGTCTAGAATCGGATTATGAATGATACTGAAAATGAACATTTACGGATTCGTGAACATGTTGTAGAGTTTTGGATGGAAAATCGTACCAAATGCGAACGGAAGGCAGCTTGAATCCTTGTGGCAGCAGCATTTTCGACATCTCTTGGTGCCACGGCATGATTCTTCCGAACTTCCAGGGACAACTTAGAGATGTCAATTGAATCAACAGATCTTGTAACCCTGTGGGACGCCTCTTTGCCTGCCAACTTTCCAAAGCTCCACCTTCTCTTCACTTTCGGTGTCCCTGGCCGGTTCACCGACGGCCTGGCAGAAGCGGTAGATGAAGACTCATTCGAAACCTTAGGTTTTGGGGCATCGTTAATTTTTTTTTCTTGCTTTCCGACCAAGAAATTTATGATCCATCTGCTTGCCTTCCCCATCTTCAACTGTCACTTAAAGTTTATAGCACCACAGGAAAAATACAGTGTTACACTTTATACGGAGGAGTATAAATATACATATACATAAACATATATGTATGTATGATGATCTTACATATATATATATATATAGAGTATATATGTATGATGATCTTACTTGTGTAAATAAAATATGATTAATATTAGTTGACTATGTGTTGATTGTTGGTATATTAAAAACAACCGTCAACGGTCTGCCTGGCTTTTTCTCAAAGTGCTTTCCGGCATGGTCATCTTTTTTGCTGAATATTTAATCACTTTGGCCAGCAGAGGTTTCTCTGAGAAAGCCATTTGCCACCCTCATATGGATAGGCAAAGATTCCTAATTTCCTCCCCTGTTAAATTAAAAAAAAAAAAATTGCCAACTGCTTGGAATTTGGTTTTTTTTTTTGGAGGAGGCTGCATCAAATCAAGGCATCAATGGACTTATTAATCCTTATTAATCCTTATTTCCTCCAACCAATCACATTTTCATAAACTTCAAAATTTGGAACTCGAGAAAATGATAACTACACGGCTTTTTTCTCTCCCTCACATCTATGTTTAATCATGTCTATTGTTTTCATTTGATTTATTCAATCTAACAGCTAAATATAAAAAAAAAAAGATAGGAGGGACATGTATGTAGGAGGAAAAAAATGGTGTGTGATACCATTCCGCTTCAATATTTCACCGGTCCTTTATTAGTTCATGTTTTTTCAAATCTTCTAAGGGCCCGTTTTGAGATTGTTTGACAACCAAAAACACTTATGACTCGTTTGACAGTTTAAGTATATTAAGGGTTATAGAAGCACCTGTCAAATACTTCTTCAAGGAGCACTTCCAAGTTCTTTTGCAAGAAACACCCTGATTTAAAAAAATAAAAAGGAGCATAAGTGCTTCTTACAAAAGCAATCTCAACGAGTCCTAAATCCCATTAGGCTGTCATCGCCACCAGGGCCGTCGTTGATTGCTTACCGAACCGGCCATTGCAGCATTGCTAACACAACACCTTACACAATCTTAAAAGACATGGAACTTGCACAGAAAGTTTCTAATGCGTTCAACATAGATCATGAAACCATGCAAACATGTAAAACTCAACAATTTAGGTCAAAACTTATCCGACATTGAATTTCCGAAAGCATTCAAACAGATTATTGCTAATAACCAAAACAGAAGCACTAGATCTAATTCCGAAAATACTATTTCATCGCTTCCTCACCAACACGCTGACTTCGTGAATTCAAATACTAGCTCTCTTCTGACTTCAGTAAGTGCTGGTTGTCTGATAACAAAAGATCTCCTACCTCGCAAGCATAACGCCATCTGCATAAGAAACATGAAATCATATCAAACGAGAAAAAAAATGAAAACCAGCAAAACTAACCAAGCAGAGGCATGGAACCTAGTGAATGCCGCATGGCTTTTCTTTCTACAGGCTAAGTCTCATGCTTATTTAAAAAATGCAGATTGTTTTGGTGCACGTGAGAGGTAAACTATTTCAAAACTAGAGTCACAACACAACTTATCAATCAAATCTCCGAGAAGAAGTTATCATCCAAGAAGTGAAAGACAAAAAATTTAGCAGGGAAGTAAACTATTAGGAGCCAAAAGAAAAAAATCAACCTCCAGTTATCTGAGCTTCTCCTTCGCACTGCTCTTTCTTGCAGCTTCCTTAACTTTCTCAATATAACCTTCAATTGGAGGAGTCAGAGTTGCCATGAACCGGTTTACTGGGAACGGGGTAAGATCTGGAACCAATGCTGCTGCTTTCAAATGTTCAGGCAATGCCTCAATTGCCTCCTTCTTCAACCGCAACAGTGTCGACTCTGCTGCCTGCCTTGCACGGTGACGCCTCATCAAGACCCTGCTATACTCCTTTGCAAGCTTTCTACCGTCTTCAACAGTCAGGTTATATTTTGGTATCTTCTCCACATCAACCAAACCTAGTGATATCAAATCCAAACCAGGTGTTCCAATAATTGTTGGTTTTTCTGGGATTCCCAATTTTCCCTTATCTTTCTTCAGCATCTCAATCTCACGCTGTCGCTCTTTGCTTATAAGTCCCATCTTCTCTCGCATTATTTCACGTTTTCTCTGTACTCGTGGTAACCACCTAACAGGCGTCGGGGCATTTAAGCATGAATCATATAACTTTTCCGCCGGACTTATGTGACCTCCTCCACCTTTAGCAGCAGGGGCTGCACCCCTTTTCACAGTGATCTTTGACCGCTTGAGTGGTCCTGCAGCTTTTGTCTTTGATTTACCCTTTGCCGTCCCACTTACAGAGCATCTCTGAAGGAAGTTATGGCTTGAAGAAGACTCAATGAAAGATGTCACAGGTTTAATCTTTAAGATTCGTATCATTTTCTGAAACCCACTAAGCTCTTCAGCAGATACAGTGAATGTCTTGCTTCTACAATTAACTTAAATTGCCTGTCACTACGGTAAACCAAGAAACAGATTATCAAAGGACGAAAGAACATTATTCACACATTTCACCTCATCCAACTGCCCAAATGAAAAACCGATATTACAGACAGAAAAAGAGACAAACAAAAAGTACCATTATTACTCAACTCAACTAAGTTTTCTATTCCCGAATCGAAAGAAAAAACACTAAGCCTTCACTTAAACTTTACTTAGCTCTGACTACAACACTAGCATACTCCTACTCATAAGATGCGGAAAGATCTAACTTCAGATTCAAACTTTCAATCGAAAAGTCCCATAGCGTAACATTACAAAAATTTACATTTGTTAGAAAACACAAAGCAATTAGTTTTACAAACTCCATTTCTTGTTTCTAAAGACAAAAAATGACAGTATTGTGCTCAAAATTTACAAATTCAACAGCCAAATACAAATATTCGGGATCGAATTTACGCAGGATTTGAACTAGGGAAACATCTAGTTACAATTAAACTACTTCCATATGCTTAAATCCTAAAAAAACAAACCATCTAAAGATTCACACTTTTTTTTTCCTTCTCATTCCCAATTTTTAAAACCTAATTAATAATCACAGGCTAACATTGCATCTTCAAAAGGGGGAAGAACAAAAATCCCCAATCTTTCTTTGTCAAACGCTTACAGAATTACACATTAAATAAACCCAGAAAAACAAAATTAAAACTGCAACCTGGAAATGCAATGAAACTGAAACAATCTGTAACTCAAATTACAGGAAATAAATCTTCAAAAAATAAAAATAAAAATTGATCTTTTCAACCATCGGAACTAAACCTTTGATCCATTCAAACTCAGTATTAAAATCAAATATACGAAGCAAGGGGGGGGAGAGAGAGAGAGAGAGAGAGAGAGAGAGAGAGAGAGAGAGAGAGAGAGAGAGAGAGAGAGGGGACGG
>JADOBS010301230.1:0-11758 GCA_015708375.1 Cydonia oblonga
TTTTTATATATATATATATATATATATATATATATATATATATATATATATATATATAATGTACCCGTTTAATTGACACATCCCGACCTAGAAAGTCCACTAGGAATCCGAATCGAGCTGTACTGGCCGACACCTGGAAGGTGACGAAGCCATAAAGTATGATGATGTGGAAAATGTGAATAAATTTAAACCTAAGAATGTCTAAATACTAGATTTAAACCTAAGAATGCCTAAATACCATAGTGCGCTGGTGAGCGGGTATGAACTCACTTCACACGTGATGATAGAGCATAAGTAAGTACAGCAGAGCAGGTAAGAATTTTACCCTCAGAAGTAGCCACCTATCCAGATATTTGCCCAGAATCCTCGTCGATATGAACTTTTAGCAATTAAACCTGGAAGGGCGCAAAACAGAAAGTGTGAGTGGGCAAAAACAAAATTTTTGAAAATCATTTCATTTCTCAAAAGTTGTAACCCTTCGCCGTAAAACCTGTATACTTTCCCAGAAATAATATAATATATACATATCTCAAAATCACCTTTAGAAAAACGATATGTAAAGTATGTCATGCCAAATATCTCATGATAACAGAATAGGTAACTCAGGTGAGATGACTCATGATATTAACATATCAGCCGAGTGCCCTGCCCGGCTGAATCTAGAGCTCATAATCCATTTCAATCATATCACCTCATAACATCTTATATCATATCATATCATATCCTGCACACGAGTCAGAACCACTTTTAGTGGTCTGTACGACAAGCCTGGGTGTAAAATAAATATGCTCTAGTGCTACGATCACGTGAAGATTGTGCAAATAATCGCGGGTTACCTATAAGTCGGAACCACCTATAGTGGTCTGTACGACAAGCATGTGCACCTAACTTGGATCCAAGGTGAGCATATGGTGCGGAAGGTGAACATCACGTGAAGGACTGTGCCCTAACCATGGTGGGAGCACTAACACCGGGGTGCAGGTTTATGAGCTCTCAACATATCTCACATAATCATTAATTCACATAAACAATCTATAACTCACCTATTACTTACCTGTGTGTCCACAACACCAATCAACATAATCATCAATGCATGAATAAAGCATATAGATACTTTGCATGGCATTTCAAAACACATTATTATTCAAATTCATTTTCTGGGAAAAACATCAAGTATATAGGTATATATTAAAAACCAAAAGCCCACTCACCTGGAGTTCACGCTACCACTCCTCAGCACACACATAAAGGCGTCACGAACGATTGGCACCTAGAATAATTATCAAATCACAACTTAGAATTTCTATCGATAGAATACACAATTTACACAAATCATACCCCTAAGATTCGATTCGGAAGCTCCGCATCACAGATTTCTAATCTGTTACTTCCAAAGATACACATTATACTTCTAGAACAACATCCTAAAGTTCCATTACGATCCAACGGTCGGATCTCCACCAATTTTCAAAACCAAGTGGCGGTTAACATATTATTTTACGAACTTACAAATCCAATTTGGGAAGATCGTATGTCGGATTCCCGATCCGTAAGTTCCTATGATCCTCAAATATTAAGTACTATAACATACTAAAGTTTGGTGACGATCCAACGGTCGGATCGTCGATTCACATTTTCACCAAGTAACGTATCGTAAGGAGTTTAGGTCCAAACGATCAATCTACGTTACATAATCACCAAAACTGAATTTAAGGCATCTAATTTAGCCTAAGAATAACATCAATGGCCCCCAAGCCACGCGCCGCCGCACGTACGCACCGCCGTGGGTGGCGGTCGGCCGTCCCGACTAGTCGGAAAATCCAACTATTTCCAAAAATTACCAAAATTTACACAAATGAAGATCTCAATGAGTAGAGTAAAATTTATACTTGTGACCAAGGCCAATTTGGCCGAGAAGAGCTTCAATTTTGATAAAACCCGTCGGAAACCCTAGGTTTTGGGTGTGATCGATTCGTCCTCTACTCAACTCCGCCGCTCCAACCAACAATTGGGCATTGTTTCTAGGCTTAAGGAAAGTATATGGGTAGTGGTAATTGGAAGAAATTGCTTCAGAATTGGCGGATTCCACCGTGGGTGACCTCGGGCTCGTTGGAGACGACGACACGAGTTCATCGCGAAATCTCCACTAATTGTCGTCAAGTTTGTGTGGAATTTGAAGAGGGAAGGCTGTTGAGTCAAATGGTGGTGATGGGAGAGTCCAAATCTTCGGAAAATGGATGGAAATGGCAACGGAAGAGGCTGTCAGGGACCGGGTTTTGAAACGGGTTACAGGTCAAGGAAACCCGACCCTGATTTGCTGCTCTCCCCCTTCCCTCTTTTCCCTTCTGTTCTCTTCCTGATTCGTTCCTCAGTCTCTCCCTTCTTCTCCGATTGGGTCACCCTCTCTTCCCTTCTCTTCCACGATTGGGCACCTTGCCCAATCTTTTTTTTCTTCTCTTTTTCTCTCTGTTTTCCTTTCTTCCCGATGCCTTCCTCTTTCTTTCCCATTTCTAACAACAACTAATCAAATAAAAATAATAATACTTATAAAATATACATATATACATATATATAAAGTAACCAAAATAAGAGTACTTCTCGGTTTAGAGTTCTGTAAAACTTTAACCGTAAATTCAAATCCTCTTCTACTTGCGCCTACGAGCCCATATCGTTGAATACTTCAGGAATACGCTAAAAACCCAAAAACCCTTCACCTCTAGGGCATTTTTTTAAAATCACTCTTTTCAAATATGTAAAATCATAAAAATTAGGGATAGGCTGTCACATTAATTTATATAAAACGTGCCCATTTTTTTGTATGTGGTATGTACCCACATTTTTATATAAATGTACCCATTTTTTAGTATGCAAAATGTACCCAAATTTTATTATATAAATGTACTCATATTATAAAAATAAAAATAAATCTAAAATGTACCCATAAGCAATTATTTTGTTGTTGAAACCATAAGCAAACTTCAATAATTAAATTGGTGGTGTAAATGAAAGCAAAATAATGGTTTGAGTCTTTATTGATATTATTACATCTCTTTTACTTCAATCTAAAACCTAAAATGCATAAGGTTTGAGTCTATAACACTTAGGGACCTGGGATCGCAACTAAACTATCCCTTTTATTTTTTTTCCAAAATGAGACCAGCTGGTGGTTTCGCTACGACAATCTATCATTTCGAAGGTCGAGACGACTTATAGAAGCATTTCAGCCCCACGTACTACTTTTGAGATGAAAAATGGCCTAATAATTTCAACAAAAAAAAGAGGTCTAATGACACACCCCGACCTAGATCGAGGCATGCTGGCTGTCACATGAGAGTGACGTAACCATGTGCACAGTGCGGAAGCAATAAATATAAAGAGAAATACGAATAAGTAAAAACCAAGATACTAGCAGTACTAGCTAAGATAAGGTGCTAGTGCGAGCATAAGTGTGAAATACATAACCAGAGCATAATTAGTCTCGGTGTAGTCTAGCAGGACCAATACTAATTTACATCACCCAAAGATAATCCTACATTGATGATAATCTATCAGAACCTCCGCTAATTCCTCGTAAGCCACCAAAGAGCGCTCTCACTTAAAACCTGGAGAGGCGCAACACAGAAAGTGTGAGTGGGCAAAAACAAAGCTTTTCAAATTCATTTTATTTCTCAAAAGTTCTAACCCCTCTCTGTAAAACCTGTATAATTCCTAGAAAGTATAATATACATATCTCAAAATCATATTCAGAATCACATTGTGTAAAGTATGCCATGCCAAATATCTCATAATAACAGCATAATTAACTCAGGTGAAATAACTCATAAGAAATAACATATCAGCCGGATCCACCTCTAGTGGCCTGTACAGCTGGGTTTATAGCTCATAACCAATCTCAATCAAATCAAATCAAATCTTGCACACAAGTTGGAACCACCTATAGTGGTCTGTACGACAGGGCTGGGTGTAAAATAAATATGCTCTAGTGCTACGATAATGTGAAGACTATGCGAATAATCGTGCGTCACCTACGAGTCGGAACCACCTATAGTGGTTTGTACGACAAGCTGGTGCACCTAACTTGGATCCGAGGTGAGCATATGGTGCAGGAGGTGAACATCACATGAAGGAATGTGCCTTAACCATGGCGGGAGCACTAACACCAGGGTGCAGGTTTATGAGCTCTCAACACATCTCACATAATCATAAATTCACATAAACCATTTACAACTTACCTGGTACTTACCTGAACGTCCGCAGCACCAATTGACATTATGCATAAATGCTAACTCATAAATGAAGTATAAATTCATAGGCATGGCATTTCAAAACATACTTTCATTTAAATCAATTTTCTGGGAAAATATCAAGTATATAGATATATACTAAAAACCAAAAGCCCACTCATTGGTATGTTGAAGGGTCATAGCCCCCGAGCCTCGATTAGTTGTTCTCGTCGTCTAGATAGGTCTCACCTATATGCAAAATAACTAAATAAACGTTATTTTAAAGTACATAAACGAAACTAGCTAATAACTTCTCATACATTACTCAATTGGGGTGTTTGAATATACCAACGTGATCTACTCAACCTCACGAACATCCCCATATTTTTAGAAAAATTTTCCGACCATCCACGTGCCCTCAGGCGCCGGCCATGCATAGGCATGCATCTAGCACAGGGGATGGAATAGTTAACGCCGTTAGGGAATATTCCATTAAAAAGTAGCATAAACCGTTAAAGTTACTTGACGCCGTTAGAATATTCCGTCAACTTTGATGAAATATTCCCTCGTCTTCTTCCTTGGTTCGCCGGACTGTTGCTTTCATAACTTCGTTTTTGCACCAAATTCTATGAAATTTGTCTCAAATTAAAGCTTAGGATGTAAGGAATAAAACCTTACCACTTTCAAGCCCAGAAATCCACGGGATCTCACCGGAGGAACCTCGATAATCCATTCAAACTTTAAACTCGCCAAACTAAGCTTCCCGACGTTTAAAACACTTCGTTTTTCTTCCC
Organism: Cydonia oblonga; assembly: GCA_015708375.1. Classification (NCBI taxonomy): domain Eukaryota; kingdom Viridiplantae; phylum Streptophyta; class Magnoliopsida; order Rosales; family Rosaceae; genus Cydonia; species Cydonia oblonga. The sequence goes on from JADOBS010301230.1 coordinate 5,018, forward strand.
CGAGCTTGGTGAAGACGTTCTAAAGCTTCCTAGAATCTTGAAATTCACTGAAACGTCCACATTTACGATTGCATGAACAGTGCATGAAATCGGGTTTCTGGTTTCTTGGGAAAACGAAGGTTTCACGGGTATAGATGAGTTCCTGGCTTGCAAGGAACACAAAGATGGCTTCTAAAACATCGATCTGTGATGAAATGACCTGGTTTGGGTGTTGTTCGTATGAGTGTACGGAAATGGAAGGAAAATCGAGAGGAAGGATAGAGAGGGGTCAACGGGAAGGAGAGAGAGTGCACGGGTTGTGTGTGTGTGTGTGTGGTCTAGATGGTCCCCAACCAAAAACAAGGAAAAAGAATAAACTAAATCCTACTTGTTTCCAAAAACTTGGGAAAAATGGGAATTGGACCACAACTAAAAACGTGACACACACTCCTTATTTAACGTCCAAAGGTATTTTAGTATTTTCTCGCCATCAATAAAAATAATTCGGGACGGGTTGTGACATCTAATAATTAGTATCCATAGCCTCCACATATGCTATACGTGTGCTTATGAGGAAGGTAAATGAATAGGGAGTATAAGAGAAAAAACTAGAAATCGAACAATGATAGAGTAGTCTGTGATAGATTGATTGACGTCCGAAGTGAAGAATGTTATGGGTGTAAATTGAAATTCGATTACTGTATGTCCTTGATTTTTTTTAACATACGATATTATCTACAGTAAGGGAGTGGGGAGCGGGCTAAGCCTCACAATGGCCTAGCCATAATGTGGATAGGAATACCAGTGAAGAGGAATACTACTAGACCGTAGTACTAAATGGCTATAATTGTCCTTGGTTTAAAAAAAATATTAAAACTAGGAAAAATTAGGTTCCCATCCTTATTTTTTCTACTCCATTGATTAAAATCTTATTTCTTTTCAAATTTTGATCAAGGTCCTTTGGTTTTAAAAAATACCATTAATTATTCAAAAACAAAATATTTACATGTCAAGATAATTAAGTTTTATTTTTAATATATTCATATTCATTTAGTGTTAAAAATGTTACATTTGATATATTATATTTATGGCTAAAATTTTTATCATATATTTCTATTTCTAGTTTGTACCCATTTTTAATTTGCAATCGTTTTTTAAATTGAACCAATTTTCTTTTAAATTTTAATTTGTACCCATATATTAATTTATTTTTTAAACTTTTATGTATACTCATAATTTTTTTAACCTTTTATTTGTACCCATAATTTATTTATAATGTACCCATTTTGTTTTACAAATGTACCCCTTTGTTATATGTAAAATGTACCCATTTTTTAATGTAAAATCTATTTATTTTTTAATCTAAAATGTACCATTGTTTTTTTTTTAAAATATAAAATGTACCCATTGTTTTCTATATAAAATGTACCCATGTTTTTATGTAAATGTACCAATTTTATAAATTTTACTATATAAATGTACTCATAAAAATAAAAAGATAAAATAAAATCTTTTTTATTTTTTATAACCTAGAATGCACCCATAAGCAATTATTATTATTATTATTATTATTATTATTATTATTATTGTGATATCCCACATCGCCCAAGGGAGTGATCCTTAAATGTATATTCCCATCTCTACCTAGCACGAGGTCTTTTGGGAGCTCACTGACTTCGGGTTCCATGGTAACTCTAAAGTTACGCGAGTAGCGCGCGAGAGCACTCCCATGATGGGTGACCCACTGGGAAGTTCTCGTGTGAGTTCCCAAAAACAAAACCGTGAGGGCGTAGTCGGGGCCCAAAACGGACATTATCGTGCTACGGTGGTGGAGCGGGCTCGGGAAGTGATCCGCCCGGGCGGGGATGTGACAATTATTGTTTTTTATCAAAACCCATAAGCAAATTTGAATAATTAAATTGGTAGTGTAAAAAAAAAAATTGAGTCTTTATTGGTATTATTACATCTCTGGAACGAACTATGTTGCATGAAGCGAAAAGTTTCAAATCTTTCTTGAAGCATAGGATCTAATTATTGTGGATTATCTTACGTTTGAATGGAAGGCTCCTTCAAGGACAGTCAAGACGATGGAGAATCTGTGGTAAAGGCCAAAGGTGAGTGGACTCAAGGGGAGATTTCTTTAGCCATGGCAAATAGAAAAGCCCAAAATGCCATTGTTTCAACCATCTCACTAACTTAGCTTGCACATATTCATCATTGCACCACTGCAAAAAAAAGCTTGCTACAAACTTAGAATTTTGCATGAAGGAGACAAACAAGTACGAGAGCTTAAACTTCAGATGACCTTATCTAAGTTCGAGGATCTAAGAATGCTTGAGTCGTAGACTTTCTCGACTTTTTATGGAAAGGTAGAAATGTTAACAAATGAGGCCTTGGGGTTGGGAAAGCCTATTGTTGAGACAATAGTTCACAAGATCTTGAGAACTTTACTCAAGAGATTTCAAGGAAAGAAGGTAGCTATTCAAGAATTTCAAGACTTAAATAAGATTAAGCTTGGAAAATTGGTGGGTAAACTCATAACTTATGAAATGGAGCTTGATATGGAAGAATGTGATTCCAAGAAAAATAAAGAAGTTGTTCTTCAAAGTGTGAGAAATAGTTGTGTTGAAAATGAATCATGTGATCAATCATTTGAAGATGATCTTGCCTTATTTGTTAAATAGTTCAGAAGGATACTCAAAACCAAGGGCAGTGAGGTTAAAAAGATTGGAGAATCATCAAATAAACCATGGACCTTGCATTGCATGTGGTGGTAATGGTCATCGAGCTGCTGAGTGTGCAAACAACAAACTGTCAAGTCAGAAACGTGATAAGGCCATGATGGCAACATGAAGTAATAGTGAAGATGAAGTTTCTGATAGCTCTGAAGAGTCATCAGATACTGAAAAAGATGTAATTGCTTTTGTTGCATCCGTTAAAGAAGTGTCTTCTAACAATGATGAGGTAACTCTGAATGATGATGAGAAGATGTCTTATCATGAACTATCCACCATGTATGAATTCTTGTTTGATGGGACGTGTGTTGCCAAATTAGACAATGTTGAGCTAAATATAATGAATAATGAGCTGCAAAAAGAAGTTGAGTCTCTTCAACTGGTCAGAACTGATCTGAGTGAAAAAATTATCTCCATTGAGGCTCAAATCAGGGTACTCTATGAAAGAGGTTCTGTTTGTGGTGATGAAGATGAAAGAGATAATCTTAGTGATGCACTTGAAGCTCAAGTTCAGGAGTCGATGATTTCACAAGAAACTCTGTTGCATCAACTTCATCTGCTAAGGACCAATAATGAAATAAATTGTGGTGCTAACTTGAAGTTAACATCAGACCTATAAGTGGCTAACCATTGCTTAAAGTGCTTAACTAGTGGGGAAGAAAAGCTCAATGATTTATTGTGGTATTGGAAAACTGGTTCGTGACTTGTGTGATGTAGGGTCATTCGAAGCAGGTTCAAGCTCTGTGTGCACCTACACTAATACTGAGGAAGTTCTTTACCTGTAACCTATATGGCTAAATCTTCTTTGAAGAAAAAAAATTCATTCCCACATGTCATCGATGTGGTGAACCCGGTCATATTCGACCATTATGCAGAAAAAAAATTCGTGGAAAAGAAAGATGACTTGAAGGATCAGATTGATCGACTAGCCATGGAAGTCAACAGAATGGCACACATTGTTGGTTGGTTCTTCTAGCTCAAATTGTACCAAGTTTGTTTCAAGGAGGCATCAAAGTGGGTCTGATAAATATCTAGTTTCTCATTGTGCTTATTTTGTTCCAAAACCAGACATTTGGTACTTTGATAGTGGTTGCTCATGTCATATTCGGGAAATAAAGATGTCTTTTTGTCACTTGTACCAAATAATGGCAATGTTATTGAGTTTGGTGGTGGACACATGTCTCAGATTAGTGGAAATGGGGTAGTCAAGATTCCTAGTCTTCCTCAACTTGAAGATGTCTATTATATGGCTGAATTGATTACAAACCTACTTAGCATTAGCTAGATTTGTGATGATTTTGAGATGAAGTCTGTTTTTCCAAGAAAGGCTGTAAAGTGGTTGATAAAAAGGGAAAAACTTGCTTTTTCTCCTTAGATTAGATGAAAATTGCTACACTCTTGTGGTTCCTAAAAACAGTGAATGACCTTTGTGGGGTAAAGAAACTGATGAATTTTTTTTATCACAAATAGGCTGCCACCGCTCTTCTTCCCTGAATGCCACTTTTGTGAATCTCTTAATATGGAAAAGCACTCTACCTACTTTGAAATTCCCAAAACGCCACATCTGGTTGAAATGATCTTAAATGACCAAAATCTAATTGTGTTTTATGGGAAGATAATGACAATCTCAGTTGCTTGGTGCATGGAAAATCAAAGGTATGTTTCCCTGTATCATACTGTTGCAAATTCCTACCTTGTTTTGTTTCCTTGTGATATTTTGGTGTGGATGTTGTATATGTTCAATAATCTTGGTCTGAAACATTTTGTTAATTGCTTTCATTATGATCTCGTGTGTAACATTGACTTTTGGATGAATCTTGCTTAACTATCAACAAATTGTTTTGAAACTGAATCTCATCTCGTTGATGATGTGTTGGAAAGAATGACAAGTGCTCTAGTCTTAGTACCACTTAAGAAACAACTAGTTAACTATCTCACAAGTACTCTTATCTATCAAGGACATAAAAATCTTCGATGGTATGTTGTCCTTTGTGCAATCAGTTGAATAGGTGGAATAGCTATGCTTCCAATTTTATTTGTTGCATACGTAGCATTTATTGTTATTTGGGACTAGTCAAACATCTCATCAGTTAGCTTTGCTGTTCCCATTTTGCATATCCTAATTGTCATACATAGGTGATATTTTGATGATTGATAGTCTCTAAAAAATCATTAGTTCATTTAGCAAAAACTTATGTTGATTTTGGGATTAGGCTTATTTTGGTCTTGATTGGGTTGTAGTGACTCTATTTACTCCATAAATTGAGGTTAAGTATCAATTCCAGTGTAATACACCACCTGTTCTATCTTGTTTTCATGCTCAATGCTTCACAAAAGAAAAATCATTGTCTTGAGGGTCAATGTTACCACTTATGGTTAACATACTCAATGTCAAAAAGGGAACCTCAATCATTCATCTCTACAAATATGTTCTCGCATGCAATGTCATGTTCAACCAAATCCTTCCCACTTGTCATAAAAAAATTAATAGTGTTTTGAGGTGCTTCAAATACATCTTGTACTAATCATATCAAATGACTTGGGTTTCCTACTTCCATATGCCATCTCAAAGTTCCATTTAGCTTTGGCTTCCCATTGTGTGTAGTTTTGTATTTTGCTCATTTGCTCGATTTATGTTCTAAGTGTTTTTTCTTGAACTTAATGGATTATTAAAAGTTTGGTTAGCCTTCAAATTAATCTTGAGCATAGTCAAATGAAGTTATGATTTAAATATGTCTATCTCCAATCCCATTCCCATACCTTAACACATCATGGATGTTGTATGAACGTGTGTTAATCTATGCTTTACCATCTATGGATGATTTTGAAGATCTTTGTAGATAGCACTGCATATCATATTTTCCTTCAAGTCTTTGGTTAAGTTCAGCTTTTGTGTTTGGAATCATAGATATTAGAGTTGTTTTACATCTGTGATTATTTGTGAGGAATGTCTAATTGGCTGTAATGGTGCTAAGATTGTTAGGCCTGGAAAATGGGTCGTGTCTGTCGTGTTCATGTCATTTTCGTGTAACACCTGTTATCTTAATGGGTCTTGTCGTGTGACACCTGTTATCTTAACAGGTCTTTAATAGGTCGGGTCACTTTACCCAACGGGTAAAGTAAGCCGACCCGTTATGACCCATTATGACCTGTTAAGAAAAATATATTTTTTTCTTAAATTTGCACATACCACACATTGCCACATAAATATTACTTCAAAACATTAAAACACATTTATCGTTTAAGTACTATATGTCACAGCCCGTCCCGAGGCTTACGCGTCGTCAATGTGAATGACGGAATTGTCCTTGAAGATTACTAAGGTGTGTGTGATAATATAATTGGTTAATACTTACCTTCCTAAGCTTTTGGAAAAATGTGTGGAATTTAGAATTTTGCCAAATTATCGAGCTTCTTCAATTTTGGCCGAATTATCGAGCTTCTTCAGGTAAAATCTAGTGGAATTTAAGTCTTGAAACTTGTATAACGTTATTCTACATGTCCTAAGCTTCATTTTGGTACCAAATTCGTGAAAAATGGTTGAAAAATGAGTGAGATTAGTGAGTTTGAAGTTTTCCCCAGTTTTCGGCGACCGGAGTCCGGCGAGGGTTAGCCGAAGAAGAAAGGGGAATATTCCGTTAGTTTTAACGGAATATTCATAACAACAGTAACGGTATCCAGTTAGTTTTAACGGAATATACTTGATTTCTAACGGAATATTCTTGCGCGGTGACTGGCGCCGTCAGTGTGCCTAGCATATGCCCGCGTGTGGGCCACGCGTCTAGCCGTGGCTTGGTCGGCGTGTGAAGGATGGTGATGCTCATGGAGTTGTGTAGATCATGGTGGTATATTCAAATGTCAAAATTGAGCTATGTATGAGAAGTTATTACCTAGTTTCATATATGTGCTTTAAATAACGTTTATTCAGTTATTTCGCATATAGGTGAGACCTATCTCGAGGATGATCGCCATTAATCAAGGCTTGGGGTTACGACCCTTCGACTTACTAGTGAGTGGGCTTTTTTTC
>JADOBS010301231.1:0-11763 GCA_015708375.1 Cydonia oblonga
ACATTTATATGAGACAGCTTAAAACAATAATCTTTGCCCTCTACATTAAACTAGATTAGTTTAACATGTGAAATGTCCGTAAAGTATCATCATATGATTGGTTTTAGGGCACATTTCCAACATTACTAGCATTTTGCCTAAGGATTGTTTCCAAAAATATATTTTCCAAAAGCGTTTTCAATCATTTTAAAAGCACATCCAAATGAGCTATACTTGTTACTAAATTTTTTGATTGGTTTGACACACATGGATGACTAAACGGTCTTCCAATTGAATGATTTTGCATATAGGATTTTTACATGATGATAAAGAGAATGAACAGTTGCAATTATAATGTTTGCACGATAAAAATACATTAATCATAAATGAAGGATAATTAGGTTTTCCATAGAGAGAATACAAGCATTATCTTCTTTTTAGAGAAAATATTTTTGGGTTCCTTTCTACAAGAAGCACCATTTATGTGCTTCTTCAAAGAAGCGCTTTAAGTGTTTTTCCATGATTTACTAGCATTTTGCCTAAGGATTGTTTCCAAAAATATATTTACCAAAAACGTTTTCAATCATTTTAAAAACACATCCAAATGAGCTCTACTTGTTACTAAATTTGTTGATTAGTATGACATGGATGACTAAACAGTCTTCCAATTGAATGATTTTGCATATATGATTTTTACATGATGATAAAGAGAATGAATAATTGCAATTATAATGTTTGCACCATAAAAATACGTTAATCATAAATGAAGGATAATTAGGTTTTCCATAGAGAGAATACAAGCATTATCTTCATTTTAATTTCTAATAATTTTAGAAACTCTGCGTGAGTTTTACGTTGTAGTTCGTATTTAGGTAAGTTTTGTGGTCTCCTTTTAAACAATGGACATTCACGTCATTCTCCAAGCATCCCATGTGAAACTAAAAAAACAGAAGCTCAGTTGGCCAATAATCAAATGAGTCCATCAACTCATGAGTTTAATTAGTTTTATTTTTATTTATTAATAAATTCAATAGAAACTCTCCCATATCATATATTTTTCCAACTCTGACGTATATTATAGTGCTATTTCACCACTTACCTATCCGATTTTCCTACCGCATTGTAAAGAGAAAAATGTAGACAAAACTACGAGGCATCGAAGAATTAGGCCAGCCAAACTACACTAGTTTAAGAGTTAGATTACTATTATAGTCTTACTTTTCTCACTTATAACCTCAACAAGTTGAATATCAGAATATGCAACGAACTAACTGAATATAAAAAAAAAACTTTATTAAACAAAGAAATATGAAATTACCAAGAAAGCTACATGAACCGTAAAGACTACATTGCGATATTCTCGACTGAATAACATGTATGCTATTTATAATAAACTAACCCTAACCCTAAAAGATAAAAATAAAAAAGCAAAACCTTAATACTAACGAACTAAGCCTAAAAAACCAAATAGTAAGTAAACCTAAATAATAATATTTTTCAATACAACATGCATTATCGTGGTTATGTATTTGCACTTCCCCTTCCTCGAGCTAGAAGGGGTTTCTCAATTATCAAATATTACGCATGCCTTGTTATCAGATTTAATATGACGCACGCATTCAAACTTACAATTCTACTATACAATAGTTTAGATAAACAATCTACGAACAACATTTTTAACAATCTAAAAACATAAGAACATCTTTAAAGGAGATCTCAAATTTTAAACATACTTAAACTTAAAATTTATGTGGCAGTTTCATCTTTGTTTTTTAATTTTATTCTCCACGGAATATGTTAAATTTAAACTATTATTTATTACATATTTACTTTTCATAATTGTAATAAGTATTTTTAGAACAAAAAAATGATAAGAAAAATGATAAAAATTATATATTAATCACTACAAATAGATTTGAAGTTGTTGTCAATCCACATCATGCCACATATGAATTTGCATTTTGGTTGGAATATAAGGAAGCTAAAGATTAGTCATCAAAATTGTTGCTAGGAGTTAGTTATAGTTTGTTAGAGAGTTTTGTATACTGTTAGTTTGGTTAAGGGCATTAGTGTAATCTGTTAGAAAGCCCACATGTGTATATATAACAAACACTGTGTAATTATTAAATTCAATGAATCAGTAAATTTTCAGAGTTCTATATGGTATCACGCCCTTCTTGCCTCACGACTTCCTCCCGATCCTCTTCGCTTCCGCTTCCAGTTTCTGATTTTTCTTCATCAATCTTGCTAAAATTCTTCATCGTTCTTCTTCGATCACAATCTTCGTGCTGTTGATCGGTGTTTTCTCTGTAATCTGCCATGGCGTCACCATCTACTTTGTCTTCTCCAAGTGAGTCGGTGTAAGCTCCAAACCCTAATCCCCCAAATTCTTCGTTCTCTTTGAATTCGTATCCCTAACGATCCAAAACATTGGAAGCATGGTGCCAATCAAACTCAAACGCTCCAATTATCTCCTATGGTGTGCTATATTTGCTCCAATTCTGCGTAAATATAAGCTTCTTGGCATCGTTGATGGTACTGAAGTCTGTCCACCGCCTCTTCTTCCCGATCAATCTCTCAATCCTGCCTTTGAGATCTGGTATGAGAAAGATCATAACCTTCTGATTTGGTTGAACTCTACTATGTCTGAAGAAGTGATTCCTTTCACTGTCAGTGTATTGTCATCTCTGGATCTTTGGCTCAAACTTGAGCAGCGTTTTGGATGAGTCTCCAATGCTCACATTCATCAGTTACGCCCTCGTCTCCAGTCAATTCAAAAAGGATTGCAGTCAATTTCTGATTATCAATCAAGGAAATCTCTGATGCTTTAATGGCAGCAGGTGCGCCTGTCACTAATCAAGACCTAATTGCAGCTACATTGACTGATTTACTTGATGAGTTTGAATCCTTCACTGATTCAATTCTACTTCGTATTTCCACCACAACCTTTGATGAATTGCATGTCATCTTTCTCACTAAAGAATTATCAATGTCTCGACGGAAGAAAATTGTCTCTTTTAGCACCACAGAGCCTTTTCATGCCTTTGTTGCTCAGTCACAACCTCTTCTCTTGCCTACACCATCATAACATCAAGTATTTGCTGCTCAACCACAGCCTTCTCGGGGAAATTATAGAGACAATCATTGTGGTAATTACAGGGGTAATGCTCGTGGACAGCGTGGTAATTACAAAGGTAACAACTTCCGTGGAAACTATGAAGGTTCTCATGGTACTCTTTGTCAAATTTTTGGATCAAACTGTCATGAGGCTATTGACTGCTTTGATCGAATGAATCCGGATATCTTTGGCAAAGTTCCTCCTGCCAAGCTAGCTGCCATGTGTGCACATTTTTCATCAAAGCCTTCTCCTTCTTGGCTTATCGATTCGGGTGCGACTTCACACATCACCAACGATATCTCCAACATCTCATCTCCTACTTCTTATCGTGGTGAAGACAAAGTCTACATTGGTGATGGTAAAGGTTTGACAATTAACAATATTGGTTCTTCCTTTTTACATACTCTCTCTGCCACATTCAAACTGCAAAATGTTCTTCATGTCCCACAATTGCAGCATAATTTACTCTCTGCATATCAATTTCTCAAGGATAATTATTGTTCTTTGACACTTAATTTTGATGGATCCTATGTAAAGGATCGTTCTACTATGAAGATGCTTTTGCGGGGACCCGTTGATGATGGCTTTTATCCTCTGCAGTGCTTCTCTCAGTCACCTTAATGCTCTGCAGTTTCATCCACTGCTCTAATAAGTGTCAAAGCACCTATTCAAGTATGGCACAACAGACTTGGCCATCCATCTTCATCTATCTTCAAATGAGTTCTTTCTAAGAATAAACTTGCTCTTCAAGGAAGCACTTCAGTGGACTTTTTTTCGTTCCAACTGTGCACTTGCCAAAAGTCACAAGCAACCCTTTAGTATTGTTAGTTCTATCTCCTCTTCTTGTTTAGAATTTTTGCATTGTGAGTTTGGGGAACAGCTCATGTTATGCTAATAAGTGGTTCTAGGTACCCTATGTTGCTTGTTGATGACTATAGTAAATATAGTTGGTTTTTCCCTTCACGGTCCAAATTTGAAGTGTATATGTCTTTGTTGAGTTCAGGAATTATGTAGAAAACCTTCTTGGCAATAAAATCAAAATTTTTCGTTCAAATTCAAGGGGTGAATTCACCAGCACTGCTTTACAATCTTTTCTCAAAACACATCAATTTAGTTGTCTGCACACACCTGAACAGAATGGTTGTGCAGAAAGGAAACATCGTCATCTTGTAGAAACTACTCGAATACTCTTGGTTACGTCTAATGTTCCTTATATTTTCTGGGTAGAAGCACTTTCTACTGCAATATGCTTGATTAATCGACTTCCTATTTCTGGAAAATTATAGTCTCCATAGGAATTATTGTTTCATACTCCTCCTGAATATAGTAGACTGAAGGTATTTGGTTACAGCTATTTCCCCTGGCTTAAGCCTTATGCAACTTTGAAATTGGACAACAAGAGTAAATATTATGTATTCTTGGGGTATAGTATTCAACACAAAGGGTATCGGTGTCTAGATCCATTGACTCAGAGGGTATACATATCTCGCAATGTGGTTTTTGATGAATCTACATTTCTGTTTCACCATTCTCGGTTATCTCCAACATGTGCTACCTCTTTGCCCAATGCAGCAGGTTCAGTTGCTTCTCCAGTGGATTTGAAGTTCACTATTCTTAATGATGCTTCTGCCACTGGTCCAGTTGCTCATTCTTCAAAACACTATACTAGTGATGCATCACTTATTATTTCAGATGCTGCTCCTACTAACAGTGTTCTAGATTCTAGTTTACATGTTGCTTCTATTGATACAAATGTTTCTTCACCTAATGCCTCTAATATCTCTGCTACTGCACCAAATATTCACCCTATGATCACATGATCTAAAGCACGGATATTCAAGCCAAAGGTTTTTTCAGCAACCAAGCATCATATTCCTTCTTCTATCTATTATGTTCCATCCACTTATTTGCAAGCTTCCAAGCATGCTCACTGGATAACTGCCATGCAAGAAGAGTTTAATGCTCTGCAATCTACAGGAACTTGGATGCTTGTCCCCTCTTCTCCCAATCAAAATGTTGTTGGCTGTAAGTGGGTGTTTAGAATCAAGAAACATCATAATGGTTCAATCGATCGGTACAAGGCTCGACTTGTAGCCAAATGGTTTCACCAACAAGAGGGCATCAATTATAAAGAAACATTCAGCCCTGTAGCCAAGCCTGACACCATTCGTATCTTATTGTCTCTTGCAACTCAGTTTCACTGGTTTTTAAACCAATTGGACATAAGTAATGCTTTCTTGCATGGGGATTTACAAGAAGATGTCTTTATGCAGCAGCCTCATAGGGTTAGTGATCCCTCCTTTCCAAACCATGTTTGCAAACTCAAAAAGTCACTTTATGGCCTTAAACAGGCTTTACGAGCTTGGTTTGATAAATTATTCCAAGTGTTGCATTCATTTGGTTTTCAGCAATCCACTTTTGATGCGTCTCTCTTTGTCTTAAAAGCTCCAACCTTGGTTATAATACTTGTATATGTTGATGACATTCTAGTCATGGGTCCTAATGCTACTCTCCGTGACATTCTAGTCATGGGTCCTAATGCTACTCTCCATCAACATTACATTAAGAAACTGAGCACTGTCTTTCCAATCAAAGATCTCCGTCCTTTGCACTATTTTTTGGGACTTGAGGTGCACAGGTCCTCTAAAGGCATATTCTTACATCAAGGCAAGTATCTACTTGATCTTCTTCAGAAAACCAAGATGGATAGAACTAAACCATGTTCAACTCCTTTAGGCACAACTAAGCTTGATCATACTGGTGCCCTTTTATCCAATCCTACAGAATACATATCCATTTTGGGGCTTTGCAATACCTCACATGGACAAGGCCGAACACATCGTTTGCAGTTAATCAAGTATGTCAATTTATGCATGCTTCACTGGATTCTCATCTTCAAGTTGCCAAAAGAATTCTCCGCTTCTTACTGCATATTCGAATGCCGATTGGGCAGGATGTACCTTTGACAGGAGGTCCACCAGTGACTATTGTATATTTCTTGGCTCTAATTTGATTAGTTTGAGTGCCAATAAGTGTGATGATAACTTTGGAAGTATCCATGCAAAACATGTAGCATGAAAAATGAATAAATAAAATAATTAAAATAAATTGTGACAAGAAAGTTGGTAGGCAAAACTTGAAGGAGTGTGATGAAATTAAATTCTCATTGAATGTCCGTTAGGTATATTAATGAATTGGTCTACTAAATGCCCATAATTAGCTCCACGCAGGAAGCCATTAAACGATATCACTTTGACAAATTGTAGTTGAATGCTACTTTCAAACATTTATGGGATACAACCATATTTTTTTGATATCACTATCCCTTATTTTAATAGCCGTTTGACCGCGAAACTCTTATCCTAGTTGAAAATTGACCCTTGGAATATTTGTTTTTTGGGTAAATACCCTCTTGAACTATTTGAAATCAGCTAATTAACCCATAATCATTAGATTTGATGAAATTTCATCAACTTTGTCGTCAAATACTGGGACAATTTTACCCTCTAGAGTGAATCACGTGTGGTCATGTGCCAGTTTTTTATGGTAAAGTGGATGCATTTTCATCAAATTTGACAGTGAGGAGTTAATTGATTGATTTCAAATAGATCAGAAAATGAATTTATCAAAAAAAAAAAAAAATTCATAGAGCCAATTTCAACTAAGATAGTAATTCATGAGGTCAAACGACAGTTTATTCCTTACTTTAATTACATACACACCACCAGCATCAAATATCTTTCTACTCTCTTTACAAAGAGCAATTTGTATTGTATGAATACACCATTACGGTGCTGTCTTGTGTTAATAATACAGGATAAATCAACACATCTTTATAACATTGACACAAAACTTCACTATAGCAGTGCGCTCTCGATATGATGATGGAGAGAGAAAAAAATCACTAGTACATTCCCTATTCATGTGATTTAATGCAAGGGATGGCAATGTGTCGAAACATTTAAATGTTCAAAATACATGGATACAAGTCCCAATCTGAGATTAATGAGTTTCCTCAATAGGCAGGTCCTCGCTACGTTTTCATAGGTGATATAACCACACAAAAGTATATACTTATCTATGTACACTTTATGTATGTACTTGTATTATGATGACTTCATGTATACATACATGATACACACATACACATGTAGGCAACCGATTGACCCGACATGTTGCCAATCGCCCTGTGGTGTGTTGATGGTCGACCGATCGTCTCTCGTCTACTAGAATCGAATCGGGTTCGCCAAAACGGAGTCCCGTACATGAATGACCCTATTATACGGTATATGATACATATACATTATACGTACATGCGTATATACACACATGTAGATGGGTATCGATGTGGATTATTTGGATAAAATATACCAAGAGAGGACAGTCAGGGAGAGGAGGGTGTGTATTTAATGAGGCATGAATGCTAGCATGAGCATTTATAGGCCTAACCTGAATATGGAGAGATTTTTTAGTGTGTCAGAAATACGGTCCAGTACACCAAGTGTCATAGCACAAGTGGTTGGATACTTGAGAAAGAAATTTCCGACCATTTGTATTATAACACGATGTATCGGGCTGAACTCGCAACACACTGAAAAATTTCTCCTGAATTTGTAGCTCATGATCCTCTTACCCCTTGATTAATTTTGGGAAGAGTTTTTACTGGCATTATTTCCTTTCTGAATTATAATCAAATTAAGAAGGGGCGCCATAGTAGGTGAGAAACCGATGCTACTCTGCTTTCAAAACAAGACCAAAAAACATGTGTTGATATTGTGGTGCAAACCCTTGACGTCAAATTTTGGTTGGGAATTTGGTGGTGCGTGTTTAATTAGTTGAAATGGCCCGGGGACTTATTGTGATGATGGCAACACTCAACAAGGAACCTTAAAACTCATTAGATTCATTACAATTAGATGGAAAAAATAAAACAACAAACAAAGTCATGGGTTTTATTTTGATGAAGAACACATATTTTACCCCCACAAACATATGATTATGGTGAGTAAAATTAGTTTGATTGTAAGAGGCGTGTAGCTTAAGTTGTTACAAGCGTTTTTTTATGCATTCGAGCAGTGGCGGAATCAGAATTTTATGGTAATGGGGTCATATAATTTAGTAAAAAAAATTCATTGGATCATTTTCCGAGCTCTTAGTGAGTACCTGCCAGTTATGCCATATTATGTCAATTTTCCGAGGCCTATCGAGTGAAGGTTTTCATCAACATCAGAAACATAAGAAAGACAAAGCTAAGAAAGAAGAAAATCTACAAGTAACAATATATGGGGTTGCACAAAAGAAGCAGCGGTTTGTAATCCAGTGTTTTTTACTCATTCTTTCAGTTTGGGTTCATACACAAATATATAGATAAATATACTTGAAGTTATGAAGCTATTGGAATCATGCACAACCAATGATCTCATGTTTGCTCTGCCACTGCATTCGAGATTTTACATTCGAATATCTCCTCCCCCAATATTGTTCAACAAAAAATAATCATCATGCTTGTTTTGCAATACATATTCGTGATGTATTACTTTATTTGAAGAACCACCAGATTTCATTGCTGATGTTTTTACCTGAGGACGGGTGTAATATTACTCAATATTTAATCTATCTATTTTAGTGTGTGGAACTATTTTTCATATATTATGCTGAAATCTCCACAAAGTTTTAACGAGACAACATTATCATACCATATTCTCTTGTATAGAAGAAAGACTTACATAAAACAAGTTTGTCACCACCGTGATATTCTACCATTTCAATTTAAAAATACAACGACATGTGAAATTTCTTTGCACAAAACCTTGCATTATTAGACCTGAAAACCACAATTGCGATAAACACGTTATAAGTTGTTCTCCTCGAACAAATATATTTTTCATCAAATGCATATCGCACTCACTTTCAAATAAAAAAGACGAGTTTAAGGCTTTGATTTGATCATAGGGAAGTTGAAAACTACAACCAAAATTGGTAAATAGGAAATTTGAAAAAGCAGGGCAGATGGAAGTGAATAGCATTTTTCTTGGGGCAGTGGCAACTGTAAAGCATCCTCACTTAAGGTTCATTAAATCAGATTTTAATTATTCAAAACTTAAAGAGCATTCACTGCAGCTGATTATGACATTATGTGTCATAATAGGATAGGCGCTTGCGGACATAGTTAAGTTGGCTAAAACAATGTACTCAATAAGAAATTTTTAGTTATGACGGAAATACAGATGGTACACCAGGTGTTTCTATGTAAGTGGTGGAAAATTTTAATTTTTAAGTTATTAACATTTTAACACATATATCAGACCATTTATATAAAGACACATGGTGTACCACCTCGTGTAACGGTCACACTGAAAAATCTCTCGTACTCAACCCTCTACACTCTAAGTTAAATTTCTCTCTTAATTTAAATAAATTAAAATATCGCTCGAGAACATAACTTTGCTTTTCTTTGCCAACAGAAATGCTAAAGCATATTCAAGTTCTGCAAAATATGCCAGACGTAAAACACTTCATCTTTTTGGCATACCACTGTGGTCCAACAGCCATGCATATATAGCGTGCTGCCAATAACTTGCCACAGAAGCAACAACATTAATACAGAAACCAAATTTCATAAAACTTTTTGTACCTTAACACGGATTTAATATTAGCTTTGTACCCGATTCCAAATATTCTTTCTCGTGTTTATATGAATTTAACGTAAATTATTTGCCGTTTATCAACAATAAAATCAATAATACACAAGCAAATAAAATTTGGGAAAAATAATGAAGGCATAAACTGATACAAGTCTTGTAAATTATGCTAGAAAAAGCAACCAACCTTTTGAATGTACATATACTCTTCTATAGGACTAACAGATCTAATTCTTCAAAGAAAAAAGACTAGTTGTAGAATATCATATACAAAAATCATATCAAGCACGATGAACAAGTCTTCTCTTCCTCTCAATTTGATCTGTTGAGATCGATCCGAGGTTTCTTCACCGTTGGCAGCGGAACAACCGAATTGCACCTTGGACATTTAGGGTTATTTCTCATGATCAGCACATAAGATAAGCAACCAGGACACCCTGCTGCAAATGGTGATGCAAATTGCTTGTCCTCACTGTCCTCCTCCTGAGTTTCTTTGATGGGTGACAACGACGAGGAGTAAGTTGGCGAAGATGACATCGATGACTTCAACATGGACGAAGACCGCCTCTTGATCGGCTCCTTCTCTGCTCTTTCGAGGGCGGATTTTACCTTGTCCAAAGTGCATAGGCTCTGGTAATTGCATGAGGGTGGTGGTGATGATGAAACTAACTTCAAATCAAGGTTAGTGCTGGTTTCATCAAAGAGATTTAGTGGGATTTTCGACGACGCCGATGGAGGGAAGTTCAAATCTTGCATCTTTGGAACTGTTCCATTGGTTTGGCTCTTTTGATCTGAGTTTGAATGTGAATTTTGGGCACTGCACCTTTGAAGATACACTTTCCCTGACTGCAAACAATCAATGTACAAATGTATTAAGTACATAAATAAATAATAATAAAAAGGTGAGTTGAATATTTACAATTAGTCAATTGACTGACATAAAGATATAGGTTTTAAAGAATGTAAAATGGGATTAAAACTTGCAGAGCATTGAAGAACAACACCAAATTAATTGATTAAGTACAGAAGTATATCCTCATCCTATTAATTACACACCCTTTTGAAAATATTTTTTTGTTGAAACAATATCAATAAATAATTACAAAAGATTGTAACAGCTTTCTCAGCTACCAGAATCAATGAATTAAGCAAAAGAAAACACATCACATACAGACAATATCAGTTAAATTCGTGAAAGAAACGAATGTCATGAAATCAGAATTCAAAGCAACCTAATCGAAAACAAGAACACAACAATACAAAACCACATCAAAATCAAGTTCCCAAGTTCTTCCCACCAAGAAATGTAAAAACACACTGTTTGATTGATTCTCGGGAAACAAACATGACCCAGATGAGAAATCGACCAACCTTCAAGTCCAAGCGCTTTTCCCAGCCATTGGGGACCTGTAAGTCGAGGTCCAGTTCCTGGGAGTCGTCGGGAACCATGGAAGAAGACGACCCACTACCACCAAGCAAGTCTCTTGTAATCAGAGCCGTTGATTTCTCACCGCTAGAATCACTCCCAACGCTCAGATGTTGGTCGTCGCTGTACCCACTAAGAACCCGAAACAGAGAGCTCACGTCAGCAACCATTACTGAGGCCTTACAGAGCTTCGTTTTCTGACGGAGAGAGAGATAGAGAGAGAGAGAGAGAGAGAGGAGAGCCGGGATTTTATAGAGTCCAACTGTATATGGTAAGTAAATAGAAATAGCCCGTTATGTAATATTTAAAAAATAAATTAGAAAATACATTTATGTTATTTATTGATTGCTAATTTTATTTGCTATTATTAATATTAGTTTGAATTTGAATTAAGCTAATAATAAATCTAATTCAATTTGATTAATGGCTTCATTTGTTGTTTGGGATATTAATTGATGGGGTTGTGGGAGGGGTGGGAGGAGAATTCAAGGAAAGGAGGCACCTAAAGTTATGGTAGCATTAAATGCTTTTGGAATATTAATAGGCTCTCTTCTTCCTCTTTCTTTTTTTTTTTTTTTTTTTTAATAAATAATGAAGAA
>JADOBS010301232.1:0-11763 GCA_015708375.1 Cydonia oblonga
TGCCTCCAGATGGATCTTGGTATCCACTACCCAGGTAAGGTAGTTCTTCCCAATAATGTCCAGGGCAACAAAATCAAGCTTTACTAAGTTCGCAATTTTCTTTTCGGAAAGAAAGATGAGATGTGTAAGAACTAGCAATAATATGTATTCCTGCAGGAATATTATGTTAGAACTTTTGGTTCTTACAATTTTTTTCATTTTTGATCTTCCACACCACTTAAATAGTAGGAAAATTTAAATATGCAGAGCAGGGTAGGCGGTTATATCGCACCACCTAAAATTGCGATAAAATTTAAATATGCAAAGCAGGGTAAGCGATTATACCGCATCACCTAAAATTGCAATAAAATTTAAATATGCAGCTTAAGATGGGCGATTGTACCGCACCATCTTTGATCGCAGTGAAATTAAATTTGTAGTTCAAGGTGGGCGATTGTACCACACCATCTTTGCTTACAGTAAAATTAACATAAATAAATACTGGGTTAGTAATCAGGGACTACACCAAACAAGAAATCAAAGATATAAGTAATTGTTAAATTTAGAACGAGAAGCAGGCATGGTGGTAGCAATTCTTTGCGAGGGTATATTATGCAGATGAGGCAGAGGAAGAAAAAGAACAGGAAAACCCCTGAAGGAAGCATTTTTTTTTTCTTTTTGGTGAAGGGAGATGAGAACTAGTTAAGGTTAGAGAGTTGTGCTGATAACGTGTTATAAATAGGCAAAAGTTAGATAGATAACCTTTGCTAAGGATAGGAGCGAAGCAGGTGCAAAATATCATACTATAACTATCACACAAAAGTATTGTAGAGGCGGTGAGAGATACTGATATTATTTCTCTTGCTTTCTTTCGTAGTATGTCTCAATAGCACACAGAGTGCTTTATTTATAGTCACTTTCGTGAAACCTTACAAATGAGGAATGATTACATTTTGAAAGTTTCAAACAAACACTATTCCCAAGTCTTATTTCTTTGAGTGGGCATTCATTCACCCATTATCTCTACAACACCTTTAACTATTTACATAAATATATAAAAGAAAATGCCTCCAACTTCTCCACGGTATACCTAAAGGGAGACAATTGGCCTTATTGGGGTCATAGGATCCTAATGACTCATTCTCTCCGCTACTACCTCGAGATGTTGTTTTTTCTTGTCCTTAACAATGTATCTGAAAAGACTTGTTCCATCAGTTATTCAAAGATCATGCTTTTCGAAGTAAGTAAGAATAATGTTCTTTCAGTTATTCTAATGCTTTGAAGGAAAATACTTGATAAACTAAGTTTATTAAGCAACATAACACATGTATTTAACAATTAAATGGCATAAGCATGCTTGTATGCACTTTAAAATAAAACTTAAACCATAAAGTTCAAAGCCTAGTAATGACGGTGAATCAAGAATCCTAAGAACTTGCTGAAGGAAACACCAAAAGCGCACTTCTTGGGTTCATCTTCAACCCATATAGTGACACCTTTTCCAACACCTCCTTTAGAACTTCCCAGTGTCCCTCCCTTATTTTGGATTTCACAACAAGGTCGTCCATGCAAGCTTCCACTTCTTTTCCCATAATGTCGTGAAAGACAGTCGTCATTGCTCATTGGAATGTGGCACTTCTTGAGTCCAAATGGCATGACTATTTAGTAAAAGTCCCTCTACATCATTTATGCACATCTTTATTGGTGGTTGCCACTGAAGATATCCATAAATGACATTAACCTTCCCCTGAGGGGGAATCGATCATGATATCCATGTTGGGAAATGGGAATTCATCTCTTGGGCATGCATCAGTGCGACAAATATATTTGACAATACATTGCTGGGGTAGCCCAAGCATGTCAGTTTCTTCCATTCGCATTCCTGAGCCCCTGAGTGATCTTCAGGCACCATTCCACTAGCCACCATTTTGCCAGCCACTGGCA
Source organism: Cydonia oblonga (assembly GCA_015708375.1). NCBI lineage: Eukaryota > Viridiplantae > Streptophyta > Magnoliopsida > Rosales > Rosaceae > Cydonia > Cydonia oblonga. The sequence goes on from JADOBS010301232.1 coordinate 1,924, forward strand.
GAGCCACTAATAAGGTTGCCGTGAGATGTAGCATAGTGATAGTTTTAGTTATTTGAGCTTAAAATTACTAATCACTTGACTATTTTATTATTTAATTGTTATAGCAAACAAAAAACTGAGACTACCTTTAGAAAAAATAAGAGTTAATAAATGTTAAATAAATTGTTTACTTTAACTAATATCCAAATTTATTATATTTAAATTACAAATTTTATACATACATGTCCGTTAAGAATAAAGTATATTATTAACATGATTATTTTATTCAATTATGAATCCAAACTGACATAGGTTTCCAAGGGAGTGGTTATAGTTTTAATATTTTATTATTTTGTCAATTCAAAAACCCACACGGTTTTAGGTTTTTTAGGACGCAATTATTAGGTTTTATTGATTTATTCGCTGGAATAAATACTTACATATTTTTTGGCTTAACTTTTCAGTTTTCTTAAGGCGCGGCTAGAACAGCCTGCAAGTGTGAAAGTCCCACTGATTTCTCTTGTCAATTAGTATGTTTTTCACCACTTTATTTTTATTTCTTCATTGCGTTTGTTTCTTTATTTTTTGAATTTAAGAATCCGTACTTGAAATTTTAATTCTAAATTGAATATATTTTTCTGTTAGATTTGGTAGAAATATAATTTATCATATAAAATAGTTTTAGTTTTGTCTAATTTGAAAGTTTCAAATGTATTATTATATACTGACACAACTCGACATGAAATGCCCACCTGGACTCTGAATCGAGCTATGCTGGCCGACACCTGGAAGGTGACGAAGCCATAAAGTGTAGTGAAGTGGAAAATGTGAATAAATTTAAACCTAAAAATACCTAAATATAAGGGTGCGTTGTGAGCGGGAATGAACCCATTTCACACGTGATGTCAGAGTATAAGTAAAGTATAGTAGAGTGGATTGAGAATCATACCATCGAAGGTAATCTTCAACACCAAGATTTGCCACTAATCATAGTCGATAAGAAAACTCAGCTATTAAGACCTAGAGGGGCGAAAAACAAGGGTGAGTGGGCCTGAAAATAAAGTTTTATAAACACCTTTCTAAAAACATTGTAACCCTTCGCCGTAAAATAAGTATAGTTTCCAAAGTATAATTACTACGTATAGTATAAAAATACTTACCGTAGCCTGCAAAATCTCAAGAATTCATTACGTCACAATATTTCGTAACTAAGGGCAGGACATCCAAAATCACAAAATTTCAACAGTAATATAAGTAAAATAAGGTGCTTGTCAATCTATGCTAGCACACAAGTCGGAGTCGCCTAATGCGACCTGTACAACTGAACTGATGCTTATCAATCTATGCTAGCACACGAGTCGGAGTTACCTAATGCAACTTGTACGACATGACCAAGTGTAATCATAATATACGCTATAGTGCTACAATCACGTGAAGATTGGCACTATACGCGGTCACTTATGAGTCAGAGTTGCCTAATGCAACCTGTACGAGAGGACTGACACCTACTTGGATCCAAGGCAAGCGTGCGGTGCAGAGGTGAACATACACGTGAAAGACTGGCCCTGGCCATGGGCGAGCACTAACACCGGGGTGCAGTAATGATGAGCAAACTACATAAATATAAGCATGCCATAGGATTTATGATCACTTCATAATTTTTCGTTATTTCGCTAATTCTTATAAGCATTAGTCTAAGCTAGGCGTACTTAGTAAATTCTTTTTCAATGTATAAATGGAAACTAACAAATATGTATATACTATATAAAAGAAAAGACCAACTCACCTGAAGTCCGCGCTACAACTCCCTAGCACAACTATCGAGGCGCCACAAACGATCATCACGTAGAACAAATATCAAATCACGTTTCATAATTCTTATTGATAGAACACATAACATACATAAAACTCATCTACAAGGATGTTCTAGAATGATTTTAACCCATTGACCAAAGGTCAACTGTCGGTCAAAGGTTGAAGGTAGAGTCCACAAACCTACGTAACTCGATTCAGAAGCTCTGCACCTCGGATTTCCTATTTGTAACTTCCCCAGGGTTTCAACAAGCTTCTAGAACAACATCCTAAAGTTTCGAAATGATCCAACGGTCAGATCTCAACCACTCATTAAAAATTAAATGGCGGCCGACGTTTAGATTTACAAACTTAGAAAACCCATCCAGGAAGATCCATATCCTTAAATATTATGTACTATTATGTATTAAGGTTTGGTGACAATCCAATGGTCGGATTGTTGAATCATATAATAACCAAATGGCGGCCCTTAAACAAAAATATAACCAAACAACAGAATTTCGTCAATCAGATGTCTAATATGGAATCGTGGCACCCATTTTAGCCTAGAGAGGTCAAATGGTGCCTCTCATCCGTCTCTCTCACTCATCACAATCATCCACGTGGCTCCCTAAAACAGGTCACAAAAATATTTCCCAAAAATGAAATTTATCAATTTGTCCTTGGTATTCGATGTTTCGTAAAATTTTAACCGTAGCTCCGATTTCGATTTCGCTTACACCTACGCATTCGTATTGTCGAGTACTTCGAGAATAAAATAAAATCATAGATTGTACGCGTTACTAAAAGATAGTCAACTAAAGTCAATAGTCTCGCTTCTAGGGAATTTTCGTCAATTTCACACTTTTAAAATTAATAAAATCATAAAATCAAGGACGAGTTATCACAATCTACCCACCTTATAATATACTCCAGAAGATGGGAAGAAAGTATATATAAGGATGAAATCAAGCTAGAGCGGTTGCATAAAAGGGATTGCCATTCTGTCGCGATCGGATTGCAATGATTCCTCTTTCATGCCTCCAAACTCAAACTTTCATTCTCTTTCAATACAATACCAAAATATAATACTTTTATAAAAGTATAAGGTCGAAAATAGATATATAAAAACATAACGTCAAAATATGTATGTAGTGAAGTAAAGTTAAAATAGTTGTACTGAAATAAAAAACCGAACATAGAAAGATTTCACCTACGCACTCGTAGCGTAATGTACTCCGTGAATAAGTGTGTAGTATCACTGGGTTAAGCCCAAACAATAAATAAATAAATAGAAATACTAAAGTAGACGAACCTGCCTATCCACTTGCTTAACGAATCCAACGAATAAGTTATTGATATTACGGTCTGTAGCCCGTAATACCAACAACTCACTATTGTCACGATAAACAAGCAAATAATTCCTGAGGGTGCAATATTACCATCTTGTCCCTCATTGGGTAATACACATACATCGTCTAATCAAAGTCTCGATGGTGCTCACGCACTACCCTCACAGGTAACATTGACAATAAATTTTCTATATCGTAATCTCGATCATTCAAATACCTGTTCACAATACTCATCTGTCAAACATGTTCCATGCGTACAATCTCTATACCAAGGCTCAAACAATACCATAGCCAAACTGGAAATGTAATCGCAGTTACACATAACTCTAACAAAGGCAAGTGTCTACCATAACTGGCTAAAATTGTAAAACATTCAAAAGCAATATGTCATCTAAGGTCCGGATAGTTCATTTAGACTAGCCGTTAGTCTTAAGGCGAAACGTGGTATTAGACCAAAAACTTAGTATGCATGTCCTTTAAGAAGACTTCCCTAAACCTGAAAATGAAACACGTATCACTATGAGGTACAGTAGTGACCTGCACTCCATATAGCCGAACCATGTAGTCCACAACGCCATAGTGAACAGATTCGCATTGATTTTCTCTCGAATTTAGCGAATAACTATGTAGAGAAGACTAAAAGAACAATCAAGGATTTGAGAGTCGAAACAAATCCATCAAATCTAAAATACAAGGTAATTGGATTAAACGTACGACATATCACTACAACGACAACTTCTGGAATATTCAATCACCAACGGTAAATATTCGTTTAGCAAAGTATTTGTCGGGTAATTGAAGAATTAATGATCCCAACTAGATTTCAATATCCGAGCAATTCTTCTGAACAGTTTACCTACCTTCGAAATAATACGAACTGCAGTAGAGTAGACACGTACCCAAAGTTGACTAGAATGTCTTATAGCACAAACAGACGGCTATGGCATCATGGTCAAAGTAGATGTTGATCAAGATGCCATAAAACCCGATAAATTGAAGAATGAGAAATCTACCAAGAGATCTAAAATGTTGTCCATCTGGACCAACGGGAAGTAAGTTAGCTTGTCAAGTAAATTTATAATAATTGAAACATCATAATAATCTCCACATGCACAAGATACCTCGTACTAAGAGTGTACGATGATATTTCCCATCTCCATTTGGATACAGAAAATGATTATAACCACTCGAACGATTTCTTGATTATTTGCAAATAAAAACATATCCAAACTTGTGAATTCCAGTTGAAACAAAATAAGAAAGGCTGAGAATGCTCAAAGGTAAATATGTTTTTGCTGCTGTAAATAGTAACGACGTTTGCACAACCCGGATGATACACGACAGTGCAAGCGTAGACGTTGTCCTGGTTCTTCCATCGCCATTGTCAGAAATCTAATTCTTTTCAAATGAATATGTACTTGAGAGGTCTAAGGTTGATAAAGATTTTGGACATGTTTCTCCACAGAGAAATGTCATCCAGTTTCCAAGTGAAGATGGTAACTATTGACTTAAAGTCATAAGTAAGGTGGTTCATTTCGTACAATTCTAACCGTTGGAAATATAAGTGATACTTTGTCATGCTACTTCTGCACAGTCGAAACATCCAAAGAACACGTCATCCTGGATTTTCAAGATAGTCAAAGTTATCGAAAGGTGTAAAACCAATGTGAGACGAAACAACAATTCAGTTGTTAGGAACTTTATTCATAGTCAACATCCCAAATTAAACTAACTTTCCTTGGTCTTAAGTGAGGAAAGACACTATAGACGAAAAATTGCTAACCAATTGTCGATAAAATCGACAAGACCAAAGATATCTCGAATTTCACAACACTTTGCGAGAATTTCAACCTTCTTCCACTAAAACCTTTTTGGGAAAAAGAAAGGATATTGTTTACTGAGATCACGTCTCTCGAGAAAAGTACTAATTTATTCAAGGTTTACAGTTGAGAAATTTGATATAAAACTGACTGCCAGTGTCAAGAAAATTTGCTCTCGTTGCTAAGGTAGATGAGAAAGTCATCGGTAAGACCACTACGAATTTGTCAAGATATGGAAGAAAGCTCAAGTTGCAAAGGTTGGTTGGCTAGACCATCAACTCGAAGTAGGGTTTAAATGGTTTTTAATCGTCACTCGATGGAGTTGCTAAAATCTAGGTACGACCTTAAGTTTCGGCCTTTCACCTTCGCGAATAGGTTTGAGGTTTCCTAGATAAGGTGTTTGGTTGGATAAATTCCTAATCGGTAAGCTTTAGTAACTAAGTTTCTTAATGATGTCGGAAACTTTCAATATGAAGCAAGGAGAATTGGTGTAATACTAAGAAGTGGGTCGATGGTGTACTTCATTTCACAATTTGGTGATATTCCAGGTAAAATTTTGGGAAATGACGCTTGGATGTATGTCCTCGAAATGTACCATATTACTTCATTTCACTACACCACGTGCTAATAGGTCTTCACAGTTTTCTAGATACTCGATTCACTCTAACAATGCGAGATTAATTCGTACTTAGATTCTAATGTTTGTCGGTGGACACGACCATAAGAATGACTTGTCGAGAACGTTCCTATTATCTTAGGATAAGGCTTGCTCCTAAATTTCCATGATTTAGTTTCTTTGGCTCATATAGTTATTGTTAATCAGTTTAACACCCGCGCCGCTAATTAACGCACATAAGATATTTTAATATTGTTCACTACCCTAAAATTGTAAACCGACATTCTAGTACAAAGGTATCACTCCTAGATACTAGCACCTATGTCCAGTATCAAAAATCATATCGCCTGAATACTGGTTGACAGTTCTTGGATAGTGGACAATATCGTCAATTAGTAGGACCACCATAGGCTGATCAAAGGCTAGGGCCTGTTCGGGTAGTTGTTTTTAGATAATTAGTAAGGAATTGGTCCTGTGAGTTGGTTTCATTAATTCAAGGGAAAATACTTACTAGTTCGATTTTTTTTATTGACCGTAGGTATAACATCTCGTACACCTATGCTATGCTCGTTGAAATGATGAGTACATCACCAAAAGAAATTTAGAAAACTAGTATTGGTCAGACCATCCTAAAGCAGAAAGGAAGTTGATATTAATCTACTTTAGAACGGACTTAAATGGAAGTCGATCTTCCTCCTGAAGATCTGGAATGATCACTAATGCATTTGAAAAGATTAGTGCTATTGGGGACCAAAAGTGATTGTCCCAAGATGTTCTTCCGTCAAGTGCTACCGTTTTAGCACCATATTGTCACACGAGACATTTCTAGAAATTTTGACGAAGTAAACTTTGTAGGAATTCTAATGATGATATACTAACAGATGCTGCAAAGGAATCAAAACTATTTATGGTTTCCATTCTCGAAAGGGTTGGTAGAAATGACTAGATGGTAGTGGAATTAGTGACCAAATTTCACGTGATGCACAACTATCGTTATAGTAGCCCTGCTTTAGGGCCTACAACTTGTCTCAAATCTACATCTTTCCTTGGCAGGGAAATTCTTCACTTAAAGTTTAAAGGCGGTCGCCAAAGCGATTTTCTCGAATGTCATTAAGTCGCCTAATCCGCCCAAAGCTTAAGAAAACCTAAACACGTCTTTCATGGTCGACGAGGTGGTAAAATTCAACATTTAGCCTCAAGAATCGAGAATGTTTAAATCACGTGTGTGATGAATGCAATACTGCCTAAACTTATGCTCTGATACCAAACTGACACACCCTGACCCTGAATGCCCACTTGGACTCCAAATCGAGCGGTGCTGGCCAACACCTGGAAGGTGATGAAGCCATAAAGTGTAGTGTAGTGGAAAATGTGAATAAATTTAAACCTAAAAGTGCCTAAATATAAGAGTGCATTGTGAGCGGGAATGAACCCATTTCACACGTGATGTCAGAGCATAAGTAAAGTACAGTAGAGTGGATTGAGAATCATACCATCAAAGGTAATCTCTAATACCAAGATTTGCCACGAATCCTCATTGATAAGAAAGCTTAGCTATTAAAACCTGGAAGGGCAAAAAATAAGGGTGAGTGGGCTTGAAAATAAATTTTTATAAAAACCTTTCTAAAAACATTGTAACCCCTCACCGTAAAACAAGTATAGTTTCCAAAATATACTTACTACGTATAGTGTAACAATACTTACCGTAGCCTACAAAATCTTAAGAATCCATTACGGCACAATATTCCGTAACAAAGGGCAGGACATCCAAAATCACAAAATCTTAATAGTAATACAAGTAAAATCAGGTGCTCGTCAATCTATGCTAGCACATAAGTCAGAGTTGCCTAATGTGACCTGTATGACTGAACTGATGCTCATCAATCTATGCTAGCACACGAATCAAAGTTGCCTAATGCAACCTGTACGACAAGACTGAGTGTAATCATAATACACGCTCTAGTGCTACAATCACGTGAAGATTGGCGCTATTCGCAGTCACCTACGAGTCGGAGTTGCCTGATGCAACCTGTACGACAGGACTAGCACTTACTTGGATCCAAGGCGAGCGTGCAGTGATGAGGTGAACATACACGTGAAAGACTGGCCTTGGCCCTGGGCGAGCACTAACACTGGGGTGCAGCAATGATGAACAAACTACATAAATATAAGCATGCCATAACAATTCAATAATTCTAGTCAACATAATATCATTCATAGCCGTACGTATAATCATGGCATCAATAAACATACGCATACATGTGCATCTTATAGGATTTATGATCACTTCGTAATTTTTTGTTATTTCGCTAATTCTTATAAGCATTATTATAAGCTAGGCATACATAGTAAATTCTCTTTCAATGTATAAATGGAAACTAACAAATATGTATATACTATATAATAGAAAAGACCTACTCACCTGAAGTCCGCGCTACAACTCCCTAACACATATATCGAGGCGGAACGAATGATCGCCGCCTAGAACAAATATCAAATCACGTCTCAGAACTCTTATCGATAGAACACGTAACGTACATAAAAACACATCCACAAGGATGTTCAAGAATGATTTGTAACCCATTGACCAAAAGTCAGCTGTCGGTCAAAGGTTGATGGTAGGGTCCACAACCCTACGTAACTCAATCCCGAAGATCCGCACCTCGGATTTCCTATCAATAACAACTCGAGGGTTTCAATAATCTTCTAGAACAACATCCTAAAGTTTTGGTACGATCCAATGGTCGGTTCTCCGCCAATTGCTAAAAATTAAGTGGTGGCCGACATTTAGATTTACAAACTTAGAAAACCCATCCAGGAAGATCCATACGTCAGATTCCTGATCTGCCAGTTCCTAATATCCTTAAATATTATGAACTATTACGTACTCAGGTTTGGTGACGATCCAACGGTCAGATCGTCGAATCATATAATAACCTAGTGGCGGCCCTTAACTAAATATAACCAAACAACGGAATTTCATCAATCATATGTCTAATATGGAATCAGGGCACCCATTTTAGCCTAGGGAGGTCAAATCGTGCCTCTGCCCACGCGCAACTATTTCCAAAAATTACCAAAAACTTTCGTCGAAAAAGACTTCGAGCGACTGTTTTTGCTCGACCAATTTATCCTAAAGGATATTCGACGAAACCCAATTTCACCAGACAAATTATTTCCTCTGGCAAGGAATTTTTTTCCGTAGTTTCGGTAAATAAAAACCAAGGATCAGGGTCTGGAGATTGACAAGCAAATGCCTACTTAAGCGATGTCCATGCTTACATACAGATTTTTATTTTTGATATTTTTGGTCCGAAGCTTACATAAACATTGAGTTGGACTTAAGCTTAGATAAAGATTATATATAATCATGTGATGAGTGAATCTGTAAAGAATCAGATATAGAATTTCAAGAAAATTCACATTGCTCAAAACAAAAACCTTGATGCGAAATGGGTTGTAATCGATTCTACATAGTAAAAATATTCGTAACTGAGCATTAACGAAGCTTTGCTCAATCAATCAAACTTTTTTTTTTTAGAAAGAAGGGATCCATGAGTAATAGATTTCATGACTTCTTATTTGTTTTTAATTTATAATAGGGAAAGAACATGGATCTCGTGTAACATTAGGAAGAGAAGTATGGACCAAGTGCAAGTAAGAGAAGAATTTTATTAAGATAATTATCAAGAGGCCGGGTTACAACTGCGAAGGTTGCGAAGACGTTGTACGTCGTGTTGAAACCTTGCTAAGAAAAAATCACAGCCATTAGAGAGGGTTTTCTCACATTTTTGTACTACTTGTGGGTGACATTTCTTTTACTGTTTTATAGTGTTGGAAAAAGCTTTGAAAAACCTGCTATATATTTTATTATAAACTATTAAATAATACACAATAAAATTTCTACAAATGCAAGAAGAACAAGGAATAGAAGAACCTTAAGAGATCGAGGCTAGAATTTGATTCTATAGCCTTAAGACAAGATTGCCCCTCAACGGTGCCTCAAGGTTTGCGTTGGCAAATGTCTCCCAGGATACAATGATCTTTCTCTTTGCGGAAGTAGCACTCCAATCCACAAAGAACAGTGAACCAAAAGTGTTTAAAACTCTCTCTTTCTTGAACACTAAATTACTCTAATTTCTATATGATTTCTGGATGCAAAAGTATTTCTAAAATGCTTGACTTGGTAGTCTATTTATAGGCTTTGACATGTCCCTTTTTCAAAGGTTGTGTCTGCTTCCAAAAGACAAAGGATGCAATCTTTGTTCAACAGTCATATCCC
>JADOBS010301233.1:0-11765 GCA_015708375.1 Cydonia oblonga
TTATTCTTTAGCGAGAATTGACTCTAAGATCCTTTACTTACTAATGAAGATGAATACTAGTTTTTTTTTTTTTTTTTTTTGCCAAATGATCTAAACGAGTTTGTAGGAATGATCTATCAGCAATGACCTAAAACATAATTAGTTTAGGTTATAAAACATATTGTGAAATGGATGGTTAATGTCGTATGAACTTATTAATCGGTTAGTTTCACTAATCAAACTCCGGCTACGCTCTCCCATGGCGGACTATCTGAATCGCCGACCGTTGGCCGCCATCTCAAACTTCTCAAAGCCACTCCCGCAACGCTGCCCAAACTCCAATTTTAAAGCTCGCCCTCTCCTCCACCTCATAGCCTTCCTCCTCCTCAGACATCTAGTCCTGCTCTCTCTCTTACTTTTCTCCCCAATTCTCTATTCCCAAGCTGCCTCGGAATCGGTCGAGAAGATTTCTCGGAGTTGTTTGTGAGGCCATTGCCAGACCGAAAGGTGCTGGCCCACTTCCACTTCCGGGGCAGGGTCCAATGACTGCTGCCACCATCTCTTCCCCAAAGCCATATCCCAGCCAGTAAGTCATCACATTTGCCTCTGGCATTTTTGCTTTTCAAATTTACTAAATTTGGCATCGAATAATGCACCGGAGAGATAAAGTTTCAATCTTGTATATGGTGTGCGGAAGAATATGAAACTAGAAGTGTCGAATAATGATTCAGGGAGAAACTTTAGGTTTCTGTTATGAATGTTCTCTAGTAGAACTTTGCAACCTGAATGTGGCATGGGCATTCAGTCTTTACCATATAACTTGCGGGGTAGTGTTGGTTGGACAGCTTCAGAAGTCTCACATTAAGGAAATGGAATTATCTTTCACACAAGGCTGCTGGATATGATCACTAGAGTGGGTTTGATCCCATAGCAAGCAACTTTGCCAAGCATTCTGGAGTTGGAGTTGTCGGCTGTCTTGATGTCTCTCACGAACAGGTGGATGATTCTTGGAAGAATTTAACCCGTGCTCTTTCTGTTTTGTGCATCAATCAACTTCCTGGAATCATCTACGACATATTTTGGCCCTGAATGGGGCTATCGCCCGGTGCCAGGCAGTCTGAAGTATGGTACATTGCCCCGCAAGGCTGTTTACTGAGGGACTAGGATTCTCTCCCCTCCTCTTTCCATCCCCTTCCATCCTCTCCTCTCACATTCTCTTATTTTGTCTTTCTCTTGCTATAAAAAAAATTAATATAAGATGTTGACGTGACTTAACCGTGACAGTTCAATTAGGAGGGGAGGGAAAAAAAGAGGGAAGAGAATCCTACTCCTTTACCGACAAGCTAACTTTCTGGCTCAAGCTCCTTCTGTGTAGAGATAAAGCTGGCTTTCTGCATTAATGGATAGACCATCTATGTACAAAGGATTTTATCATTCACAGCGTTTGCAATTGGGCTGGTGAATTTGAATCAGAGGGGGTAGGCTCAGGAATTTCTCTTCAGCAAACTCTTATAGTTGTTGTAGAACCCGATTGTCAGAGAACCGTTGCGACTTATTCCCATGAAACAAAATTACGTACAAGCCGGTCCTTGAATTCAAATTTTCAGGAGGAAGATCAGTGGAAGATGTGTGCTTACCAAGTCTTTGACTGTATACCTTCAGCTTGGGGACCAGTTGCTCAACTGGATCATTTGCAGAAAGAAAGTGAGATATCAAGTGCTCAGGAATCTGTCTTTGTGCTTGTGATGTTTGCTTGCAGTTGGAATGGTAACATCTTCATTCTGAGTCAGTCTCCCGTACCAACCTGATGAAGCTTGGCCGGAGAATCAGTGATGGCTTACATCTACACCACCGCTGCAGAGACCGTGAAACCTCGAAGCAAGCGTGGTAACCGTGGCTTCATAAGATATTTCATCCACCATGTCTATAGATGTTTGATATCTTTTAACTCAATTTCTAGTTCATTATTGTTTCAGATGGATATTTTGAAAGCTAATGAAAGTTTCAACCTAGAGTATGAATTTTACGTTCGATTTTCGCATCCGTTTTATTTCTACTTTAGGCTGAGTGAATGAAACCAATATATGACTTATTCTTGCATTATATTCTCATCATTTACAAGTAATATCAAACGCTTACAGGTATTACCAAGTGTATCTGGCCCAAAATTACAAAGGAAAATAGGGAACACAAAAGGGATCCTCCTCGAATCAAAACAATTTGTCCTTTCTTTCTACGCTATGAGATTTCTTCGCTTGTGAAATTTCTAGAGTGATCGAGAATTCTCCCCAATATGAGATAGGTTACTACTATAGTAAGAACCCCAAGTGGGCTGAATGACCACAGGTAGCGCACGAGAACGAGACACCAAATAGATGGAAACTACGAACAAACAAACATGAGAACTTCATCTAATCTTTTTGCAAGGAGAAGCCACACCTGTCTCATCTTCTGTCATCCTCTTCATACTCCCACTCATATAACTGCAACTGAATTGGTTGCTCGCGATGCTCTTGCACAGTCCATTACTACTTCCTTGAATATCTGAAAATATCCATCAAGCTGGTTGAATGGTTAACAAAGCCAGTTAAATAACATAAAGATGAACCAAAAACCACTACAAAAAAACATCGGAAAAATTCTCTCTTTGTATCGATATCATCTCAATCATGTCAATATTGTTCCAAGTGTCATGATATGCAGTAACCGAGTATCAATACGCAAGCTTTTTCCGAAAACAAATTAAAATACTAAGTGCTTATCTATTACTAACAAATACCTGGGTTGGTTTCACTAATTTTCAACTTTTTGAGCAACTTCACATCCTCCAACAATTGCTTCCTCTTGGAGCAAATTCCAACATTGCTAGTCGTCCTCATCTTTTTACTCTTCATCCCCAAAAATTCCCCATCTTCCAACTCTGCCTCTCTTCCTCTGCTATCATCAACAACGTCACACCCAACTCCTGCAAAACCAAAAAGTTCAATCTTTTTCAATCCTAGCGAAGAAACAATCGAAATCCACCCGACCCATTTGCCCAAAACGCATAAACAAGCAGTGGTTTAGTAGTATTTACTCACTCTTGGTGCCAGCTCTGCAGAGCTTGCCGTCGACGACGATGGGGTTGGCGTCTTCTTCCCCCGTGGGGAGTCGTTTGGTGGAGAAGAAAGAAAGGAGGGACTTCCAGGTGACCGAGGAAGCGATGAGGTCGGAGCCTCTGCCGATGAAGTGTCCGTTGAGCTTCAGCGTTTGTGGGTCCACCCCGAACGCTCTGGCTATGGAGCCCAGGTCCAGCTTCTGCTCCTCCAGTGCAGAGAATAACGCCGTTTTCGCAGCCGATGGGCAGCGCAGCTTTATCGTCCTGACTCTGTTTTCTGACATCTATCTCTAACAAGAAGTTGCTTCCTTAAGTTGCTTCCTTTTCTTATTTTCTCTGTTTCTTAGAGAGATTTTTCAGTCGGCGAGAGTGGTAGAACTTACTCACAGTGTTGGCTTCCAACGGTTTCTGGAAGTGTCTAAAGTAAGCGGGTCGGAGTCAAAATTGGTGAATTAAATTGTGATTGAAAAATAAAACATTAATTTACTTAGGAAATTATTATTAATATTTTAATAATCTCATTTTACATTCCTCTCAAGTGTGTGTGTATATATATGTATGTATATATTTTTTTAATTATAGAAACTTTGGAGTGCCAAATGAAATTTTTTGAATGCTACTAACAATTCCCTTTACTTAAAGGAAACAATAAGCAAATGGTAATTTTTTATTTTTATTTTTTATACATTTATGCCAAAGCAAGTAAACAGCTCGAATCACTAGACTTTAGGCCTGCCACATGTGGTGCATCCCAGTTGGGAGGCAGCCCATTGGCCACAAAATATGGCTTCGGGCTTTGTATTTCGGATGTGGTGCAAAGATATTCCATTCTATTTTCCAACAGTGGTTTCATTTATGATCATCGTCATCTCAAATATCCTTAAAACTCAGCGTCATTCTTCCGGTACAGGGTGAATATAAGGTCTCTTAAATAGTAATTTAGTACCATTCATACAACAAGGAGTGTGCCAATTATCTTAATCAGGTTGGATAGACCTGAAATCGTTGCTAGAGGTGTGATTTAGGTATAAAGTTAGTGTGCATAATATCGCATTCATTCAGACAACTAACATTCCCACATTCGTACCTAATCACGTGTTTAATTGAAATTGGTCACATGTATTAAAAAAAAACATGATTCAATTAACTCATATTTTAGGACAATATCGATAAGATTTGACATGCCTCGACCCCGATATTCCCTGAACACCAGGGTAGGCACGTGCTAGCCGACACCGGAGAATGACGAAAGCAATTTATTGAATGCAAATGTTGTAATTAATATACGAATGAGGAACGTGTTTAGAGCATACAACTAATCTAGAATGCTAAAAGAATTAATATAAAAATTAAATGAACAAGGAATGGGTCCTACACCGAGTGCACTAAGTTGCAAAACAAACATGAGTGCACCAAGTTGTTATATATATAATAAAACAGTTATCAACATACTAATCCCCAGGTTTTATGAAAACACATATAGTATGATAAATAAAATAGGTTTTCCGAAACCTAACATGCCGTGCAATATCTCAAAACATATATCGTATATAACATAATCACTAGTGAATGTCCAATCTCACTCCAGGCCCTATGCCAGCTCCCTGTCCTTGTGCCAATTGCCAGAGGAAAATCACCTTCAGGCCCCATGCCAACACCGTAACCTCGCCCGTGACGGAATCTATCCCTCGCCCCATAGCTGAATAGGGACCACTAGGTAAGTACAAAACCATTGAACATACATATATTTGAAAAGCAACTTCATAGTATAAAGTCATTCATTATATATACTATAAAGTCATTCGTCATCCATCAGATATTCTATAAAGAACATGGGTTATAGGAAAAATAGTAATAATTCAAAATAACCTTAGTAAGCATGTTATCTCATAAAACGTAATCATTAAATCATGCTTTTCATGTATGCATTTCTACTATTAAAACATGCATATTTAGAAGGGCTCCACTCATAAATACTTCACCGCTGAAAAGCCACGCAAACTAGTGAAGACGGAAATGCCACAAATAATTGCCCTTAAGCACATAAAGGGTCCAATTAATAAAACTATATAATAGCAATTGAATTTGGGGAAACGAACGTCATAGAAAATTTATGAAAAGTCAACAAAAGTCAACAGGGGAATATTCCAAGAATATTCCTCAAAATATTCTAGGCCCAAAGGCATGGGTTATAAGGGTAAATGGGTTAGGCTTTCAAGGGTTTAAAGGGTTTGGGCTTTAAGCATCGACCCACTATAAAAGAGTTTCGGGGTTTAAATAGAAAAGGATTTGGGTTGAGCTTTACAAGGCTTGGGCCTCTAGACATTTGGGCTTCGGGTTTAGGTCAAATGGGCTGGGTAACCCAGCCCAAAGGCCTGGGTTGAGGTTGGTTTTCAGGCCACCCTTTGGCCGATTTCTGAGTTGATTTCTCTAAGGCTCATAACTTCTTCGTTGCTCATCTAAATCAAGTGATCCATACATGAAAGTTGTAGTAATCCACTAGATGAAGAGATTGATACCCTGAACGCTGGCCAACTCGTCGTGGTTTGGTCGGAAAATTCCTCGAAAGGCGGTGCTCGCGCAGAAAACTTGGTTTTTGGCCGAAGGTTTGGGAAATTTTCAAAGCTTCGTAACTTCTTCGTTTCTTAACCAAATTGAGTGATTCAAAAGCCAAAATGTAGTTAGGAATGTGGAGAAGAGATTCATACCAAGTGGGGACCGAGTGGTGACCGGAGTTGGCCAAAAAATGGCCTGAAAGATGGCCAAACAACCACGGTTTTGAAGTTTCCAGATTTCTGGAAAATCCCCGTCGAGTTGTTTTTCGTGCTAAAACCTTACCAAAGCCATTTTAACCACTAACTAAGTAATGTATACTATGAGGAAGGAATATCAAAGGAGTTTTGAAGCTTACCTACGTCGGAAAATCCTCGAAGTCACGGGAGTTCGTCGGGGAAGTATGCACCATGGCTGTCACGATGGAGGGTTGTGCTTGGCCTGAGGTTCAAGGCCTAACGTCCCATTGGTGGTGACTTGGGGGTGGATTGCAGCGTGTGTGAGTTTCAGAGCATAGGGGAGGATCTTGCAGAGAGAGTGTGTGTGTGGCACGATGGTGTGGTGGTGTCGTCGTGAAAGTCTCCTTGGGTGTAGGGTGACTAAGTGTGTGTATGTGTGTGAGTTCGGGGAAGAAGGAAGGAGAGAGTTGTAGGAAGTTGAGAGGGAGACATAAGGGAGAGTGAGGGAGAAAAGAGAGAAAGAGAGAGAGGCCAAGGGACACAAATCAGGGGGTGGGCCCCTTGGGCTTACCAATTAAGACCTAAAAACAAATTTTAAAAGAAAAAATATAGCCCAAGGTGCAATTTCACGAAAATACCCCATTCGTTTCGATAAAATCAAGACGAGTTGTTACAAGATTAACCATAGCTAAAACAAACACCAAACGTGAATCCAAGAACGTAGAAAAATGTTCACGAACTAAGGTGGATTCGGCCAACATGACCATTCATGTCAAAATTATGCTCTTTCATTAATGTTTGGTGGAGCAAAATTAGTCTCACATATTAAGTACGAGAGTGGTACTCCTTAATGACATTGGTAGGGGTGTGAACATGTGCATAACCAATGATTTCTTCCATCAAAACAGAAGTAGATTCTGCAGGGTTGAGGTTCGGGAACATTAGTCCTTATTCTTGAAGTTTTAGGTCTTAGGTGCCAAAGATTATACTTCGGGCATGATGCCACAACTTGGCAAGCCCTAATTCTACCATATGTTGTAAAAACAAACCCTAAAGTATGTGAAAGAGGCAGATGTGTTCGAAAGGTTTCAGTCGAACCATGTGAGTCTGTTCAGTACATCCATGTCGAAGTAAGGCGTACCGTTTAATAGGCTTTGACAAACTGTGTATATATATTTCTCTCACATTTGTCATAGTAATTAGATCCAAGAATTTGGTAAACTTCCGTTCTCTACACTGCTGCTTCAGAAATGAGATAGAAACAGCGAGAAAAGTATTCTCCAGTCAAAATTCGATGGGGTTTTATAAACTTCAGAATTGTACTTATTTATGGATGTAATCATGGAGTGCTTCAGGCAATGTCTTTCATGATTAAACGGTTCGAAAGAGCTAGCCAAAGAGCCATGGAATCCTTGTTCGGGAAGTATTTTCATTTGTAATGCTTCAAGCATAAGTCTTTGAGTGAAGGTCATGGCAGAGGCTTATTCAGCTCTTCCATGTCATTGTTGGCCTCAATGGTTTCTCAGCTTCTTGGTAGTCAAGTGGAGATTCACGTCTTGTACCCACATCAAGTGATTTTGGTCAAGAAACGTCCAAATCAGTGAAATCGAACTTGTTACGTTAAACAATCCACTAAATGGAGGGAACACGATTGTGATTGGTGCTATGGAAATAAGATATCTATAATCATCAAAGTTAGAACATTCAGGTTCTAAGACATGTTTTACATGGAAAAACGTCGGGTTTTTATGAGTGTATTGTTTTATGAAAACTTCGGGTTTCAAAGGCACTAAATTCGAAACTACAGGTTCGAGTTTAGTCATGAACTTCCCGTTCATAAAAGGAGGTACTTGTACGAAAACATAATACAATACACAACTAAGCATAGTGGATTTTGGTTGCTTCAGGAACTCAAGTGTGAGTGCTTCGGGACTACGAAAGAGAGTCAGCGATCCAAAGAAAAGAAATAAAATATTGAATCGTTAATATCCAAAAGTGGGCTTCAGGCCAATAATTTTGGATGTTATGTCAAATTAATGGACTGCTGGTCACTTTTAATTAATTCAATAGATCAAGACCATACATGGTTGATCGTGAAAGCAAACTAATGACGTTCAGATCATATTAGCTTCGATTGGCAGCAGACCAAGTGACAAGTGAATTAGAGCTTAATTAGCGTTAACCAAAACGTCCCAAAAATTAAATGGGCATGGTTATCAAGCGGAAATGCCAGAAATTGACATTGGGTCGAAAAAATAATGTAGCCCAGCTTGATTGGGTTGGCTACAGTGCATGGGGCATGCCCTGCAGAACGATTGCAGGCCTATTGGGTCACTAGGAGGCTGCAGGCCTCTTGGGTCGTGGGTCTGGGACGAGTTTAGTCGTAAAGGCTTGTGAAATCCTATTCTTGGATTTCACTATTGCAAACTACGTATTTGTATTAAGGATATTTTATATTATTTTCGTGAATTTATATTAAATTTAGATTTTAATTAAACTAATTACGAAGTTTGAATTTTGGTTAGTAATCATTAAAAATCCATGGACTTTATGGTGTCTCACTAAGTATAATTGGATAGAGCTCGATTCTATGAACGCGTAGGCAAAAACTGTTCGTGAATCGGAGTTGAAACGAAGAAATTAGAGGCTTAAAAAAAAATAAAATAAAATAAAATAAAAACTGGAAGTTGCCAAATGGCAGCAAGCAGAGAAGGGGAAAAGAAGAGAT
This sequence comes from Cydonia oblonga, assembly GCA_015708375.1. NCBI lineage: Eukaryota > Viridiplantae > Streptophyta > Magnoliopsida > Rosales > Rosaceae > Cydonia > Cydonia oblonga. Next base: position 8,537 of record JADOBS010301233.1, read on the forward strand.
ACGGGAGAGAAGAAGGGAGTGGAATGACCAATCAGAAAATGAAGAAAAGAGGGAAAGGAAGGAGAAGATAATGAGGGAACCGAACCCTCTATTTGACCCGTGACCTGACCCGAAGACATCCATGTTTTCTGATGCCTTTCACGATGGTTTCTCTAGTGAATTGAAGCCAATTACCACCTAGAATTGACCTAGCAGCACTTCCTCTTCCAATTTTAACAAAAACCCGAGTTAATTTGGCATTGATTTTATGAAGAACTTCATGGCGAGTTTGTGGGGTGCACAATAACGATCCGCCATTTTTTAAGGTAGCACAGTCAACCACCACCCCCAATTGACTCCTTCAACCTCAGGAACAAAGCTCATGCAATTGTTGGGGGCGTCGGAGTTCGTCTTAGCATTGAATCGAGAACACCCATTTTCCAGGGTTTACGACGGATCAAGGCGTTTTCAGGCCACTTCCCGGCCGAATTGGACTTTGACCTAGGTATGAAAATTATTCCCCTTGACTTGCTTTACATTTTTGTAAAATTTGGTAATTTTTGGACTTCGTCGAAAAATTGGGTTTCCGTTCGCCGGAAACCGCTGTATGTGGTAGAGCCTGGCTTTCTAGGCTAAATTCAATACCCCAAATCTATATGTGACATCCGATTGACAAAATTCTGTCATTTGAACATATTTTTGTTAGAGGCCACCACTTGATCATTATAACAATTGACGATCCGACCATTGGGTCATTACCAAACTTTAATATGTTATTATACGTAATATTTGATGACCTTAGGAACTTACGGATTGAAAATCTAGTGGACGAATCTTCCAGATTGATCTACAAGGGTTGATTTTGATCAAAATTTTCTTAATCGTTCTCGAATACTAAAATTAGTATTACTAGAGACTAAGTAGTGCTTAGTGAGGCTATATCGGTTAGTGAGTTATCCCATGTAATATATATCTCAGTTACGTGTATGAAATGCTTTAATGTGATATAGATGTGTCTTTATCTTATTGATAATATGAATGACATGTATGGTAACTATTATGACAATGTGAGCCTAGAATCCTATTAGAAGTATCATGTGGAACTTGTATGCTTGTGTGATATGTTAGTTAGTGGTCATGAGAAATTGATAGTGCATGTGATTACATTGTAAATCATAGGGGTTAAGATAATGGTAAGTTGGTTGTGTGTTGATCTAATTGCACCATGTAGTACAGGTACATGGACGGTCATGCTTAGTATATCTGCGATAGGAGATCATACGTATTTCGGGGATGATCATGCCTTATATATCCATGATAGGTGATCACCGCCTGCATGATTAGACTATGCTTATTGTTTTGCTTGGTTTATCCGCAATGAGGGACTATACACAAACTAGGAGTGATTATGCTTGGTATATCCGCGATGGGTGATTACTACCTAAAGCTATAAGATATAGTCCTGCTTAGTATATCCGCGATGGGGGACTGTTAGGGGTGATCATGCTTGGTATATCCACGATGGATGATCACTGCCTACATTATTAGACTATGCATATGGTTCTGCTTGGTTTATCCGCAATGGGGGGACCATACGCATTCTATGAGTGATCATGCTTGGTATATCTGCGATGAGTGATTACTACCTAGAGTTAAGATGTGGTCTTGCTTGGTCCGTGATAGGGGACCATACGTATATTAGAAGTGATCATGCTTGGTATATCTGCGATGGGTAATCACTGCCTGCACGATTAGATTATGCATATGGTTCTGTTTGGTATATCCGCAATGGCGGACCATACGCATTCTAGAAGTGATGAGGATTAGTTATACTTGGTACGTTTTGATAGGTGACCATATTTTAGTTGGATTCCGTTGAGTGGTCCAGAATCTCTAATCTTGCTCATTTACATAAGGTTAGTTCGACCCTAAATTTGAGTGAATAAGAATTGCTCACAGTAGACGTTGTGTTTATAAATTAGATTTATCAAGTTATTACTTGGAATCCAGGTAGGGAATAATGTAGAATTCCTTTATTAAATTTCGTGAATTGATATGTGATCTTATAGATTGATTAACGTAGTTAAATGATAACATCGTGCATCTTTGATTCTTAGGATTGATTAATTGGAGTGGTTGTGGAATGATGTTGGATATGATTGTTATTATTATTAAAATTATTAGATTAGTTGACCATTGTGGCTAAAGAATAATATTGTGCTATGTTGGTTTTTTTTTCTTTTTATTTTTTGAGATGTTGCATGCTATAAATTGCGGTATTATGTTGAAACATAGTGATTTATATGATGGATGAAATGGAAATTTTGATTGTCATGTGGGTTGTTATGTAGCCCTGAATCTAGTAATTCATGCTTGTCAAGTCCCAATAATTGATTAAGGAATGTTATGCCTTCTTGTTAGAACGCATTGGATAAATGTCTGAGTTTAGTGAATGGTGAACTATGAATGGCTTGATCCCTTTGTAGGGTACGTAGGCAGTCTAACGCAAAGGTAAGATGCAGCCATAAAATAAAAGAAAACGATTGTGTGGTTAAATCATTGATTGTGTTTTGGTCTTGTCTCGGAGGCGAGACATGACAGATAAACGGGAATGTAGTGACGTCACGTGTCGATCTTGGACATATGTCGGGATCGGGGCGTGATAAGGCTGCTAAAATTTGGGCAAAAAATTGTCGCGAGAAGCAGGCCTAGCATACGTTAGCCTAGGTTGGGGCGCGACGAAGCCCAGCCAAAGGTTGGCTTTGATTTTGGGCTATGGCATGGCAAGCCCAGCATCGAAAAGGGCTGGTGCAAACAGGCCGAGACTCAGGGGTAAGCCCAGCAGCATATGGGTTGCTGCAGACGAGCCAGGGGTGCAAGGACAAGGCCCAGCAAACTTCAGGTTTGCTAGAAATAGGTTGGGGTGCAGGGACAAGCCCAACATGGTTGCAGGCATGCTGGAATGGGATGAGGGCTTCACGCCTACGGAAACCCTACCCAAGCCAAAGGGCTTGGTTGTCGGTGCATGCGCAGCAAGCCCAAAGGGCTATTGCTGTCGCCAAATGTCAAAACGACATTGTCCAAGCATGGCTACTCAACGCGGCTAAGATACAGGTCAGCCAGTATGGCTCGGCTCGGTGGCAATGGCACGGTGTGGAGCCGCGGCTCATGTCGCACAAAAAATCCCAATTTTGAATTTTTTTTTTCGACTCTAAGGTTTGAAAAACCCTAATTGTTTCAAATTTCTTTC
>JADOBS010301234.1:0-11766 GCA_015708375.1 Cydonia oblonga
AAGTGTATGTTATAGATTTAGGCAAGTTTCAGATTAAATCAAAATATTCAAATACATTCCTTTTTTTTCTTCAGTATTTTTGAATATTCAAATTGACACACTCCGACCCGAAATGTCCACATGGACTTCAAACCGAGCTGTGCTGGCCAACACTCGGAAGGTGACAAAGCCATAAAGTGTGGTGAGATGGAAAATGTGAATGAATTTAAGCCTAAAAATGCCTAAATGCAAGAGTGCGCATGTGAGCGGGAATGAACTCATTTCACACGTGATGTCAGAGTATAAGTAAAATATAGTAAAGGTAGAATGAGAATTATATCATCGAAAGTAATCATCTATACCAAGATTTGCCAAGAATCCTCGTTGGCACAAAAGCTCATCTACTAAAACCTGGATGGGCGAAAAACAAGGGTGAGTGAGCCTCAAAATAAAGCTTTGTAAAACCTTTTCGAAAATGTAATAACCCCTTACCATAAAACAAGTATAGTTTACAAATATAACAGACTACATATAGTATGAAAATACTGACCTTAAACCGTAATATCCCGAGAATGCACTACTTCAAAATATTTGGTAAATAAACACATCATACCGAGTGCTTATCGACATATGCTGACACACAAGTTCATGTAGAGGTATTTTGACATGAATAGGATTGGGGGTAATAATGATTTACACTTTAGTACTACAATCACATGAAGATTGGCTCTATGCACATCACACATGAGTCCTAATTGCCTATAGCAATTTAGGACATGATTGGCACCTACAATGGATCCAAAGTGAGCGTACTGTGCGATGTGAACATACATGTGAAGACTGGCTCTGGCCCTAATGAGGACTAACATCAGTGTAGCATGTGATGAGTAGATAACGTAAATATGATCATACAATGGTAAATCGATAATCCTAGTTAACATAATACTATTCAATAAAATATTAAACATGGTCGTAAATAAAATCTCATAATAGTACTCATATATGTGCATCCCGTAGAATTTAGGACAATTTCGTAAATTCCGTCAATACACTAATTCTTATAAACGTTAATCTAATCTAGGCGTAACGTAAAAAATTCTTTATCAAATATATATGTGGAAACTAAATAAATGTATAATATTTAAAAGCAAAGACTCACTCACAAATTATGTCGTCGGGTTGAACCCAACTCCCAAGCATCGAAGATCCTGGTGATGCGAAACAATTTATGTAAATATGTAACGAACTAACGTAAATTCGCATATTCGTATAAAGTACGGCTAATAAAGGAACTATTTTAAAACTATTAAATTTCGAAAAACGGATGGCAGATTCGAATTTGGCATGTTGAGAAACCTATGGCGGGACTTCGGGTTCTTCCACGCGCTGCCACAAGGTGGCTGCATAAGTAGCCACGCACCGCATGGGCCAACCACCTTCACGCATCCACAAGCCCCCAAGTACGCTTATACTCGCCTTCCTCGCGAGTTCCCACAGCTTTGCAGGTTTTCCCCCCACCTTTCAGAGCTCATTTCGAGCTCGATTCTCAACTGAATTCAATGATTGAAAAGCCAAAGTGAAGGTAGGAATGTAAGGAACATGTGTATACCAAAATCGAGGATTGACAAAGGCCGGAGATGGTAGGAAAAAACATCTACAAGTGGTTTGATGGCCACGATTTTCCTCACCAATTTTTTTGGGAAATCTTCCCCAGTTGAAATTGCACTATACGTCATCAAATCTCATAAGTAATCCATAAATCAAACTAATAAAGCCATAAAGAACATATTAGAGAGTTCCTATCTTCACCTTAGTTGAAAAAACTGAGAACCTCGCCGGAGAACACAGTGAACAATGCAGCGACCACTAGCAGTGCAAGTTCATGGTTGGGTTGAGTTGGCAGTCTAAAATCCTTGTTTCTGGGCTGGAAAACTCGTAAACCTCGTCAGGGTAACAAGGTTAGCGGTGGTGATGGTGTTGCCATTGCACCCATTCGGTGTTTGCCGAGAGAAAAAAAAAGAAGGAGAGTGAGAGATGAGCGAGTTTGAGAGAGAAAGTGGGTGGTAGTAAGGTGGCAGAAGAAGAGATGGAGTGACAAGGGAAAAAAAGAGATTGAAATGAAAGAGAGACCAATAATGCAGCGACCACTAGCAGTGCAAGTTCATGGTTGGGTTGAGTTGGCAGTCTGAAATCCTAGTTTCTGGGCTGGAAAACTCGTAAACCTCGTCAGGGTAACAAGTTTAGCGGCAATGATGGTGTTGCCATTGCACCCATTCGGTGTTTTTCGAGAGAAAAAAAAAAGGAGAGTGAGAGATGAGCGAGTTTGAGAGAGAAAGTGGGTGGTAGTAAGGTGGCAGAAGAAGAGATGGAGTGACAAGGGAAAAAGAGAGATTGAAATGAGAGAGAGACCAAGAAGAATAGAGAAAATACGACACTGGGGCGAGAGATTTTGCAATGTGACCGTCACACGAAGTGGTATATCACATGTCTTTATATAAATTATATAAATTGTGGGTTATGTGTGTTAAAATGTTAATAAATTAAAAATTAAAAATTTTCACCACTTGCATAAAAACACATGGTGTACCATCCGTATTCCCGTCACAACTAAAAATTTCTCCACGGGGACAAGGAAGAAGTGGGATATGGGTCCCACAAGACACAAAATCCCACAAAAAAATATAAAATAATAAGAAAGAAAATATCCAGAATAGTAAATCTGCTAAAATGCCCTTCCATTTTGTAGTTTCGTAAAATCTTCATTGTAATTTTGAATTTGGTTCTGCTTACGTCCACGCATTCGTAGTAATGAGTACTAAAAAAATACAGTAAAATAGTAACTCGTAAGTGTCATGAAATGACGGTCAACGAAAGTCAACAATCTCACCTCTAAAAACATTTTGATCAATTTACACATTTAAAAGTAATAAAAGTGTAAAATTAAACACGAGTTATTATTTGTATTCTTGTTCTTATCCAGTATTTTTTAGTTTTTCGAATTTCGAAACTTCGTGGTGGATTCATATTTTCTTTTTTGGTAAAAGTGGTGGATTCATATTTAAATTGGATAGAATATTTGATAACTTTTTGGTTCGAATAGAATTTTCCTATGCAAGTTGCACCCTTTATTACACCCTAGGTGTTTTCGTTTGTAATCTCTTTCCCATACCAAATAAAGTTTTTTATCAACATTTTCTTAAACAAAACACTTGCCTCACATATGTGTAATGCTTCTAGTAACCGGATATGCTACTTAAGGTAAAAAAAAAAATGAAAAAGGAGATAATACTAAACAAAATGCAAGTCCAGTTATTCGAACAAATAAAAATACAATTGTGCACACTAGTTCGTCAGCTTATCAGAATTCATTCCAGATAAGCTTATAGTTGTGGAGCTACATCATAATCATGGCATGAATTTATTTATTTATTTTTGTGATTGCATGTAAACAGCAGTTCATAGTTCACATTATTTTCGTATAAAATATAACGTGACTCACAAAAAATTGTTTCTAAAACGCAAAATATATTCTTCTATATCGAGCTACCATGTTGACCTACCCCGCACTGCATAGAAGAAATGAAAATTAATGGACAACCCATCACCAATGTTTAAGTTACTCAAGCTGACATTCTCACTTTTGCTTCTTTCATAACATATTGCCCCACAACTTTAACCTATCCACTCCTCATCATTCAGTATATTGAAAGAAGAAAAAAAAAAACAAAATGGTTTTGTAAGATGATTATTGCATCTTGACTTTGCTTTGAGAATGAATTTGTGGTCTCTTAGTTTTATTATGAGAATGTTGATTGTTGCGTCCTAAACTTAGGTTGTATTCCCCTTGTTGACTTTAAAAATAAAAAATTATGTACTAATGTTGGCTTTAAATATGATTGATCATTGACTTGGATACCTTGTGGATTTGTCTTCGTCGAATTTTTATCATGTTTAAAGTTTGGCTCATGATTGTATGACGGATATGCATGGCTATGTTGATGCTCTTATGAATCATGTTCCTTTCTGTAGGTGGTTTTAAACTTCATTGAGGTATGTATGGATGAACTTTTAAGTTATAATGTTGGCTTGTTTTAAAGTTTGGCTAAGTACGATTGTTTAAGGTGTCAGGTTGACACAAAGTTTGTCTGACTTTGACTCTTCATTAAGTATGTTGAGCTGTTTACTTGTAGTACTACTTTAGATGATCAACATTACAGGGATGATCATGTGTTCTGCCATCTTTAAGTATGTATGTGCCTGGGCGATATATGTCGATGATCTCGTATGGTCTGTCCCAATTCATGTCGAGTGTACTCACAATTGAGTCTTCTTTATTTGATATTTTCTTCTTCAACACCCAATCTCATAGTTTTAAAGAGCAGACGTTGACTCTAGAATCGTAGTAGTTTGAGACGCCCTAATAAGCGATGTTCCTTAAGTCATGCTCTTCAAAGATGTTTAGCATGAATGTGTGGGATCGTGGCACAATGTTGGCACTTCTCACAAGTGCATAATATTTCTTCTTTTTTTTTTCTTTCTATTTTTTTGTGTAACTTCGTGGAGAGTTGAACAATAGTATCCTTATTGGAACAAAACCTTTTGCAAATCTCTTTCGGAACAACATCTCCTTCTAATGGGGTGATGCATAATAAAACTCATTTAGTAGAAAAGGATAAAACTTAGTTTGTTGAATTGTTGAGATATATTTTGTCCTTTCTGTTTTGGTTGTTATAGTTTGTTAGAGTGTGGAGTCCACACATGTGCAGAGGTCTGAATTTGTATATAAATACTCTTGTAATCTTATCACATGAGTTAATGAAAATACAACTCTTTTATGGTATCCTTCGCCTCTGTCTACCGACTTAACCGATCCTAATCCTCGCTTCTCTTCTATGTGATTTCTTTCCCAAACCCTAATTCGCCATCCATGGTAACCTCCGATTCTCCCTCAGATTCTTCCACACAGCTTCATCCTCCTGCTTCATTTGCTGTAAATCCTTATCCCATCTCTTAGATCACGATCCAAAACATCGGATCCATGGTTCCTATCAAGCTAACCACCACGAATTATCTCACTTGGAGTGCTCTTTTTGGTCCGATCCTTCAAAGATATAATCTCACCGGAATTGTTGATGGCTCCATGGCGGCTCCGCCCAAATTTCTCTGTGATTCTATTGGAAATCGCACCACCACACTAAATCCTGAGTATGTAGCCTGGTTTGAGAATGATCAAAACATTTTGATCTGGATTAATTCTACTATCTCTAATTCCTTAATTCCCTACACCGTCGGTGTAAAATTTTCCCGTGAGCTTTGGTCAAAGTTTGAGTCGCACCTTGCAGTGGCATCTCAATCGCACATTCATTAACTCCGATCACGTATCCGCCAAATTACAAAAGATGACTCCACCGTTGCTGTTTATCCTCAACAAATTGAAGAAATTGCTGACGCTCTTGCCAGCGCTAGTGCTCCAATTGAGGATTCTGAATTGATCTCAGTCACAAGTCATGGACTTTCGCCAGAATATGAATCGTTTGTAGATGTGATTCAATTGTGCCTTGGATCTACTATAATTGATGAGCTTCATGGTCTTCTTCTCAGCAAGGAACTTCAGTTGACTAACATGAAGAAGTTGTCATCCTCTTCAACATTTCAAGCCTATAATCATCAATTGGATCATCTGCTTCTGGTTTACTACCTACTCCAGGCGCAAACCCTAATTCTCAGGCTTTTGTTGCTTAGAATTCCTCAAATTTCACCTCCTCCTAAGGTTGCAGTTAAGATCGTTATTCCTCAAATTCTAGGAGTTCACAAGGTCGTAATCACTCTAATTATCGATCCAACAATCAGTGCTAGAATTTCAGTCCTCAGAATAATCAACGATTTAATCGAGGAAGGCACTCTGGCTATACTTCTGGTTACAATTATGGTCGTCTCCTCTCTTGCCAGGTCTGTCGCCAATTTGATCATGAAGTTGTGGATTGTCCCCATTGTCTGAATTCATCATATGGCACCAAGTCCATTCCAGCCGCAATATGTGCAAACATCTCTTCCACTCCCTAGTCTTGGATTCTTGACTCTGGCGCCACATCTCACATGACCAATTCTCTGGCATAATTACAAAATCCAGAAACATATCATGGACCTGAACAAGTCTATATTGGAGACGGCAAAGGTTTGAAAATTCTACACTCTAGTTCCTCTAGAGTTTCTGTTCCCAATCATAATTTTGCTCTAAAGCATGTTCTTCATGTGCTAGATTTACAAGAAAATTTTCTATCTACAAATCAGTTTATACTTGATAATTGGTGCTATGTTCATCTATATCAATTTCACTTTATTATGAAGGATCTTTCTTCGGAGATGACGCTTTTTAAAGGTCCAGTAAGGAATGGGTTTTATCCCTTTCATGCCTCTCCTTTTGCTGGCAATCATCTGTTTGCTGCAACAAATAAAGTCTTTCACGAAGTTTGGCATCAAAGGCTGGGTCATCCTTCATTCAAAATTCAAAATATAGTCTCTTAGTCTTGTAATTTTGTTGCTTCTAGAATAAATAAATGTTTTTGTTCAAATTGTGCTTTAAGGAATGTTCTAAGCTTTCCTTTGTATCTTCTCATAACACTATATGTAAACCACTCGAACTTTTGTATACTGATGTTTGGGGGCCAGCATCAGTATCATCTGTAAGTGGCTATAGGTACTATGTCATCTTTGTTGATGACTATACCAAGTACACTTGGTTCTATCCTATCAAATATAAGTCTGAGGTGTTTTCCACATTTGTCAAGTTCAAGAATCTTGTTGAAAATATGTTGAGTTCAAGAATTATAGCTCTTAGATCAGATTTTGGAGGAGAATTCCTAAATTCTGCATTTTCTCAGTATTTACACGTTCATGGCATTCAACATCAGTTAAGTTGTCCACACACACCTGAGAAAAATGGGTGTGCTGCGCATAAACATAAACATTTGGTAGAAACAACAAGAACCCTTCTTGCAGCCTCTAATGTTCCTCATATATATTGAGTTGAGGCTTTTTCAACAGCCATTTATCTCATAAATAGGCTTCCAACAACCTCCAAATGTTCACTATGGGAATCTCTTTACCGGAAAACTCCAGATTATACAACTCTTAGGGTATTTAGTTGCAGTTGTTTTCTCTGGCTCAAACCCTACACCACTTCAAAACTGGATCCAAAGAGTAAAGCTTGTGTTTTCTTAGGTTATAGTCTTTGTCATAATGGCTATAGATGTTTTGATATTCAAACTGGGAGAATGTACATTTCCAGGCATGTTCTTTTTGATGAGCTTACTTTTCCTTTTCATCACCTTGTCAAATCTACCTCTAATCATACTACTGAAAATTCTAAATCTTTACATCCTATCCCACCAACCTTAACATTTTCTCAACTTAACTCTTTCCAACAACCTCATTCACCTCCTGTCAATTAACCCTCCTCACCTACTTTCTCCTATTCACCCATTAAACCCTCATCCTCACCTTAAAATCATACCAATCAATCATCTTTACCCTGCACCAATACTCACCCCATGCAAACTAGATCAAAATCTAGTATACACAAACCCAAAGCCTACACAACAACTAAACATCCTTTACCTTCCCATATATCGCTAGATTACCTACCTTTTACCTATATTCAAGCCTCAAAACATTCTCATTGGAGACAAGCCATGCAAGAAGAGGTCAATGCCTTACTTAATACTAATACATGGAGTTTAGTACCTGCTGCATCTTCTCAGAACCTTGTAGGTTGTAAATGGGTTTTTAGAAGAAAAAGAAAACCTGATGGAAGCATTGACAGGTATAAGGCTCGACTTGTTGCTAAAGGTTTTCACCAACAAGATGGCTTGGACTATATTGAAACTTTTAGTTATGTGGCTAAACCTGTCATATTCAAAATTCTACTCATTTTGGCTGCTCAATTTGACTGGTTTCTCAACCAATTAGATGTTAGTAATGCATTTCTTCATGGCAATCTTTCTGAAAATGTGTTTATGTAGCAACCATCAGGGTTTGAGGATCCCACCAAGCCTAATCATGTTTGCAAATTACATAAATCTCTTTATGGTTTGAAACACACTCCTCGAGCCTGGTATGAGAAGTTACATGGAAATTTTTCTTCTCTTGGGTTCTCTGGTTCTAAAAATGATCATTCTCTGTTTCTTAAAAGTGATCCATTAGTTTTTGTTCTTGTTTATGTAAATGATATACTTGTCACATGACCATCTTCTGCAGCTTGTCAATTTGTGATTTCCCAACTCAGTTCTTTGTTTCATATCAAGGACTTAGGACCTGCTCATTATTTTCTTGGTTTGGAGGTTAAACGATCAGCTGCTGGTATATTTGTTTCTCAAACAAAATACGTTCTTGATCTTCTTCAGAAAGTAAAGATGAATGGTGCAAAACCATGCTCCACACCTATGAGCACTTCTAAATTGGATCACACATCACCTCTTATGGAAAATCCAACTGAATACAGGTCTTTAGTTGGGGGTTTATAATATCTTACATGGACTCTGCCATATCTTTCCTTTGCTGTTAATCTTGTCTGTGAGTTTATGCATAGTCCCCGACTCTCTCATTTGCAAGCAGTTAAACGTATTATAAGATATTTGAAAGGTTCCTTAGATATTGGTTTATGGTTCTCTAAACATTCAAGTCCTCGCGGCATTACAGCCTTCTCAGATGCAGATTTGGCGGGTTGCTCCCTTGATTGATGCTCTACAAGTGGTTTTTGCATCCTTCTTGGTCAGTCTATTATTAGCTGGAATGCTAAAAAGCAACCCACAGTGGCAAGATCTTCCACTGAAGCTGAATACAGGTCTCTGGCTACTTCTGCTGCAGAAATAACTTGGATTTGCAAACTTTTGGTTGACATTGGTTTGGTTCTTCCATGTGTTCCCAAGCTATGGTGTGATAATATTTCAGCTATCTCATTAGCTAAGAATCCAATCTTCCATGCCCGCACCAAACATGTTGAGATTGACTATCACTATATAAGGGAAAAGGTTCTTTCCAAGGCTATCTCAGTACACTTTGTCTGTTCTCAAGATCAAATAGCTGACATTTGCACAAAGTCACTGCCAAAACCGAGATTTCTTCTTCTCAGACACAAACTATCACTTCAAGTTCCTCAGTTCAGTTTGAGGGGGGCTAATAAAACTCATTTAGAAGAAAAAGGATAAAACTTAGTTTGTTGAATTGTTGAGATATATTTTGTCCTTTCTGTTTTGGTTGTTATAGTTTGTTAAAGTGTGGAGTCCACACATATGCAGAGGTCAGAATTTGTATATAAATACTCTTGTAATCTTATCATTTGAGTTAATGAAAATACAACTCTTTTAATGCATACCCCGTTTATAGAGCTGGTCATAAATGATTGGTTAGCAGGTAGATAAAGATTTGTCCGATGTCGTTTGGCTTGCCGTTTTGTTAGCCAAAAGAATGTCGAATCAATGAAGTTGTAGAGTTGGGTGATTTAGCTACCAATATATTCGAAATTACAAACTTCCGTAGCTTTGGTACATGGTTGAGATGTCACACATTTAGTAATATTGAATAAAAGTTTGTAAGTTCATGTGTTATGATATGAGTGGAAGACATAGTTGAGGATGTTAGTCTTTTAGGAATATTAAATAAAAAAAGAAAATACATGTGTTATAGTTTTGAATGAAATAATAACACGTGATGGTTTTTCAGATGCACCAAAATTTTACTCTACAATAATCACACAATCAACAATTTTAGAAATATTAATTAATATATTTGTTGGCATGTTAGAAAGAGCTTCAAAAATATAACGTTCATCATATTCTCACATTCGTCATCAAGTTCCATCATATCCACTATTCTATAAAGCTTCTAAAAAATTTTGCTTCATCGACACTAGCAGCAACCAAGCAACTGAGCTCCAAGCGCCCTCTCTATCTCGTTTTTGTATTGCATGTATATTTACTTAATAATATTGTGTGTGCAGATGTATAGGAGGTTGGTCTTGTTGCCGGAAATAAGAACAAAAAGACCAAGGGCTCTACACCGAATCTGATGATATTTGCCTCAAGCTTCTCGTCAAGGTATATATACATTGATATCTTTGTATGTGTCCACATATTGTATATATGTACACCTCGAGTATCTATAACAAAATTCAAAGTTTATTTTATTTATTTTTATTCCACTTCGTTGAAGTATTATTATGTTTGAAAATATTGGGGGTTAGTCGTAGATAGATTTGGAAATAATAGACTTCCATAGATTAGGGTGATGTAGCTCCCTCAAGCAGATCAACGTGGATATTTGATTCATTCACTGCTAAGTGAGACGAGCTATGAAGAGCTCCCCATTGGTTATAGAGTGCTTTTTTTCAACATCTTTCAGGGATCGGGAAGACTAGCAGAGACATTTCAGCCTCCTATGGCCACAAGTCTGGCGTCCACACCAGTAACATGTTTCATACATGAGACCTTCAGTTTTTAGTTTGAAAGAAGTCTCGCAATGCATCCTTAACCATTGAGTCATCAGCTAGCAGCATGCTGCCATGTACAATGATGTTTATGATTATATTTACTCAATTCCTTTATGCTCATGTGATGTTAATATTTTTATGATTTCTATTTACTCAATGCTTTTGTGTAATTTAATGTCACTATTCTTAATGATAATTATCTTTGTGCTTATACTTCTTGTTATACTGAGAATATAAATAAAACCACACTATTACGTAAACACACACAATTACATAAATAAAATTAAACAATTACTTAAATTAAATCATACCTGATTTAAAAAGAACAAAAATAGAAGAATATAAGAACAAGCAATATTATGTGACTCATTCAACATATACTCGACCATCCCAATGGTGATTGACCATAACATTACAAAGAGTGTGATGCTCTTCTAAAACTCGAAGTCTATTGTGGTAAACCCAATTTATATGCAAAGATGTATACGGATCATAGTCTAATGCATCACCAGACGTATCTTCCATGTCCTTGGGAGAAGCTCAAGTCAACAAATTTTCATGAACTTATAAATGTTTTAATGCGAATGTTACTTTTAAGTACAATCGAGAATCATTTTTTTTTTAATTGTGTGTACATACCCATATGTTTTGAATATTGGCTGTGTATAATTAGATGCTCTGCTTTTCATTACATGCATTTAGTAAAGATTCATCATACTCATTGTGCACTATATTTTTATTTTATTTTCAATCCTTAATTTATTTATGCAATCTATACATCATTTACATGTTATAACTTCGTCGCCTTCTTTGGTTTCTACCTGGATGTCCGGATCAAAGTGTGTCTCTATCCTTCGCTCTTAATTGAGGGTGGAGGGATGTCAAAGTTGAAGGGGATGTCATGATTGTTGTTGACATTATATTCAACTTCCATGGACACTCATTACTTTACTAAAAACATTCTGACTCTCGTTCCTTTCTTCGAGGAAGTTAACTTTGTAGCAGACGCAGTGGCTAATTTTGGGCATAAAGTTCCAAGTTTCTCAGTTGTGGAATAATGGTACCTTTATATGCGCTAGATGCTTTTCGATCGTTTTGGTGTGTTATTCTCTAAGCACTTCTACTTTGTAATCTCTTTTTTTGTATTAAATAAATAAAAAATATTTTTGTAAGCACTTACAAACAGAACACTTGCTTTCAACTTCCATAAGATATATCTAATGCTTCTAGTGATTGGATATGCTACTCACAATGAGAAAAAGGGTGATGTTATCCACCCTTTATTTTTACTTTCAATACAC
>JADOBS010301235.1:0-11766 GCA_015708375.1 Cydonia oblonga
CCTCGTCATCTCCGGTCACCTAGATCAATCATTAACTTTCCGATTTAACTCTCTTTCAGATCCATTTCACAACCAACTTTCATATAAAATATACCAAATTGAAGCTGGGAGTGACAAGATTACGATTATACCTGAGTCGAGGCCAAAAGGTGGTCGAATGTGGTCGGAAAATGGCCTGGAAGTCTCGGTCTGTTTAAGCTTCTTCAAATCGAAAAATAATATAATATTAATAATATAATAATTTATAGATTATTAAATAATAAAATAGAATAAAATATTAATAATTTATAGATTATAATAAAATATTAATAATAAATATTAGAATTTGTAGATTAAATAATATAATATTAGAATTTGTTATTATCCAGCTTCTTAGTCTAACACTGCATCAAATATTTCACTAATTTAGTTCAGCTTAGTCTAGTCTAAGCCAGTCCAGCTTAGTCCTTAAAGCTAATCTAGTTCAAGCTAATCCGGCGTAACAAACGCATTCTACAGTAATCCATGCATGCACAGAGATTCGAGTACGTACGTCCTTATTTTGTAAGCATGCAGGAGTCTCATCACGATTCACGTGCTTCCCCAGGCTGTAGTTGAGTTGAATAAATATCTTGGTACTTCGGAAGTTGAGTAGCATTATATGACCCCAGCTCTTGAAACTTTATCCTTTTGAATTCATGTTAACAAATTATGATATGACACTTGATGTATTATGTTCTTAACACACTAAATTATTTATTTCCTAATTGATGGCCATTTACCTAGGTAGGTAGGTATAGGTGGGGTTCATAAATTGAAGCAATGATCTGCAATTAGACTGCCTAGAGCAGAATCATTGATGAAGTTGTGGTGAGTAGTTGGTATATTACCAAATGCACTTATGAATTGGTGAGCTTTACAAACCGGGAGCATCTCTTCGGATTCTCTTTATGGGGATCTAGGGAATCTTTAAATTGTGTTCATTTATCGTATATTGTATTGCCAGTTTTTGTCAAATACTATTTATATTTAATTTAAAATAATTTATGACAGCACAATATATGATAAATAAATACGATTTGAGAATCCTCAGAATCCTCACAAATAGGATCTGGAGAGGATACTCATTCCTTTACAAATCCATTGGCCATTCTTGAGCTTGAATTGGTGTAGGCCTAACAAATCCAGCTTTTGAAAATTCTTGTATAACTTTTTCTGTGATGATCAAGAGAAATGATCAAATCAATATGTATATGTAGATATTCAACTGGGGAAATATATGTTTTCTATATATAACAAGTGAACTTGTTTTTTTATTTCTTAACAAATGATATTATTTACACTAAAGAAATGAGGATTGGCTTAGCCTCACAATGTGCTGACAATAATGTGGTTCAAATTCGCCTTTGACGATAATTGAACATAAGACCTCTCACTTATAAGTGAAGAGGAATACCACTAAACCGTAATAGTACAAAAAAAAAAAGTGTTGTGGCCTATATTTAACTGAGTGGTGCAGAGAGTGTAGAATAGACTTGAGGAATTGTGTGTTAATTTCCCAGTCCTATGCCTTTATTTATAGTAATAAGGAGGGAAAAAACTTGTTCTTCAAATAATATAAAGTTTATTAGGAAAAATCTTCTAGATCCCAAGGGATTCATAATCTATTTCTATTTAGGATTTACATAATCACAATATGTATTAGAATATATGTCACAACAAAAAGTACGTACTTGGAAACCCAGAGTCATCGAAAATCCTGATGGGGTTTGGAACATTACGGCCTAGAATACTCCCCTCCGTTGCATATACTCCTCGACCTTGTCAGCCGTATAAGAGGTGCCATCAGTAGTAATTTCCCTCTTAGGTGGTCCTGCGTTTCAGACATGCCGCCTTGAGTGGTAATTGCCTCCTATACTCCTTCGCCGTAGTATTTCAGGTGCCTTGAGCAGCATCAGCACCATAATGATGTGATAACCGAGCGACGCCAACCGTCCATAGCACCACCACCAATAACATTCAACCCACTGAAACAAACAACACAAATTTATAAAAGAGAATGCTAGAGAGACCAAATTTGCAAATCAAATTATGTATGACCAATAAAAAATAAACATGTTAATTAACACTTCAGTAATAAACCAATCATCAACATCCACATCATTTGGTTTAAAATTTGTTCTTCTTAGCATTACCCATTTATAAATCTATTTAAATCCCACAAAATCTTAATTGAATACGCACTCCTAAATTCATATCCAATTTCCCATACGAGAGAGTTACCTTCTTCTTGTCCGAGAACGATAGTCATTGCTGGAGATAGCTAAGCTAAATTTTATTATTATTATTAAAGGGAGGGGAAACTTCGAAACTCGCTATTACAATAATTTAGAGGTTAGGAGAGTTTCGAACCTTAAACGCATAGGTGGAAGCCCAACACCCTATGTACTAGGATATTAGATTATATACGTAGGGTTTTTGAATTTTGATGATCGAATTTTTAACCAATTAGGAATTTATTTTTGTTTTTATTTAGGTTTCTGATCGCGCTTCCAAACCACACTTTCAAACCGCACTGAACAATGAGTATGTGTAATTTTTTTTTATCTAGCCTAATTTTTGTAAACCCTAGCTTCGAATTTATTGTCTATAGTTGTGAGCTCTTGTTCATGTTGCTTTGTCTGCAAGCTTTCTATTTTGTTTCTCTGCAGCCAATCAGCTCCGCATTCACACGTGAAAAGTAATGTTCGGGGAGAAATTTTTCATTGTAATTGGAACACAGATGGTACATTACGTACTTTTATATAAGCGGTGGAAACTTTTATTTTTTAAGCTATTAACTTTTTAACACACATATTCTACTATTTGTATAGTAACATGTGGTGTACCATTCATTGTTTTGGTCACACTGAAAAATCTCTCACGTTGGAGAAGTATTTCCAATGGAATTAAAGGCCGTTTCACCACCAATAAGACCAAATTCCAATAGATCCCACACACAGGAAGCCCGATGCAAAACTGGCAAATTACCCCAAACAAATCTCAATCCTATGTGCCAATCTTTGTAATGTGAGCTTGTAAAGTGATTAGTTGTATATAAATTTAAGTCGAGAGAGTGAGAAACCATTATCGGTATAGGTCACATTAGGCATGCCGCAAGTTTTTGAGTTAGTCGAACATACCCACTGCTGATAGTTGCGTAACAAACTACAATTGATAGACAGATTTAAAAAAAAAAACCTCAGTACTAAGTAAGGGATTGTGATTATCTTCGGATCTCACTCTCTAAAGTTTAAGAATTAAGAAATTCAGATCGTTTAAGAGAAAGAGATTCAGATCCTTATTATATATGAGGTAAGGTCAGTAAAATTGATTAATAACAACCGCCATTTAAGTGATTCAGATTTCTTAATCCTTGCTTTGAACGGTGAGATCAGGATAGGATCTGTCAAACTCCAAAGTAGACTCTCTAGTTGACATAGTTGTCCGCTTCTTTAACCACCAAAAAAATGAACACAACGGAAAAAACTGTAAAAGCTGAAGCACGCAACACAGCGCCAACACCTTTTCCCGGTAAGTGCTTCTGCGGCTCTGCCTCGTGTTTGTATTGCACTCTGATTCTTTAGATTCCACTTTTTGGGCTTATGTTTCTTATATTTCTCTGAGGCATTCCGTCGAACAACTAAAGTGCGCAATAATTTTTGCTTGCTTTATCTTGAAATTGGTATGAAAAATGTGTCACTGGCAAGATTTTGATATCTGGGTTGCTCGTGTTTTGCCTGAATATTGATTCGGGTTCGTAAATATGTTGTCTTTCAGCGTTTACGCCCTTGCTTTGGTTTGTAGAACAGAATGTTGTGTTTGAATGGTTTGTATAACAGCACTTTTTTTTTATGATTTTCTGTTGTTATGTTGGATTTTGTAGTTTTAGAGATGAATAGGTCTTATAGTAATAGAATCGTACTCTCTCTCGCTACGCAAATGTATGGATGTATGGATAGATGGATGAATTTTCATAGTGGGAAAGTAAAAGAATGAACCAAGGGAGCTAAATTGGTTCTGAAAGGTTTTAGTTGAGGGATTTTTCGTTATCATTTTCTTACGAGAATGAATTTTGTAAGTCCTATCCAGTCATTTTGTTCAGTATATGATATCTTGCTAGACTTTCAGGATATGCAAGTATTTATTTCAGAAATCACAGAGGTGGTGTACAATATGAATGATTGGTTCAGAAATCACCGTGCCTGTCATGCTCAATCTTGTGACTTTTTCCTAATTAAATTTGGATCAGCAAATATACGACTGATGTTGAAATCCCGTGAAAGCATGATTCTTCGTGTGAGTTGGTTGCCTCTGAGTTTATTGGTCGTCTCTTTGAATGAATCATTACGGTTTATGAACCCGAAATCAAACTAGGCCAATATAATAGTTTTCTTATGCTTGTAGAATATGAATCAGTGTGTGTATTATTTTTCTGAACTCTTATGTTACAGACGTGATTCATGTGTTTTTAATGCTAGTCCTAGAAACTTAGCCATAGATTGCACTGCTATAGTTGCTTTCCAACTTCCCGCTCATACTAGTAATTGTTTTGTTTGTCTCTTAACTGTTAAGCTTTGGTGGACCTTTAACATTTGTTTGCTTGGATATCCAGGGTATTGAGATCAGTGAGCGTTTCCAGATGGAAATTTCAAATTGCCGACTCAGTTGCGCTTATGGTTAAGTTCAGCCAAGGAGAGAATGCTCCATTTGACGAGAGTAAAGAGATCCAATCAGCTTACTGAAATTCCTCATCAGCTAAAATTTTCTGTCATTAACGCCTTTAAATTGTCCAGCCAAATTCTATCGTCATCAGAAACCAACATTGAAATTGATGCGATCACCAGAATAATTAACAACCATCCTTATCCTGATCAACCACTTCAGCCAACTCTTCTCCAGCACATCCCACCGCAAGTTCTTTCCACCAGTTTTGTGGAGAATGTTCTTGGTCACCTTTCGCAGCCCATTCCAACGGTCTTAAAGCCCTTGAGTTCTTCGATTATTCCCTCAATCATTCCCAGTTATGTCCAAGCTCTGACGGTTTTGAAAAGATGCTGCACATCCTTACCAGGATGCGTTATTTTGATAAAGCTTGGGAGTTGATGGCCAAAATAAGCAGGATGCACGCTTCCTTGCTTACCCTTAAGTCAATGAGCATCGTTCTGTCGAAAATAGCAAAATTTCAATCGTATGAAGATGTTCTTGAAGCATTTGAAAAATTGGAGAATGATATTTTCGCTGGGAGAAAGTTTGGTACTGATGAGTTCAATGTACTTCTCAGAGCATTTTGCACCGAAAGGCAGATGAAGGAGGCACGTTCAGTGTTCATGAAGATGCGTTCTCGCTTTTCACCCAAACACCAAGACCATGAATATCTTGCTCCTGGGGTTTAAGGAATCAGGAGATATTACTACAATATAACTCTTTTTCCATGAACTGGTTAAAAGAGGCTTTAAGCCAAATAGTGTAACTTATAGCATCAGAATCGACGCTTACTGTAAGAAAAGTTGCTTTGCTGACGGATTGAGGCTTTTTGAAGGAATGGAACGGGAAAACTTGTTGCCTACTATAGAAACAATCACTACACTGATCCATGGAGCAGGGGTTGCTCAAAATCCAATCAAGGCACGACAGTTATTTGATGAGATTCGCTTGAGAAATTTGCTTCCGGACTCTGGGGCTTACAATGCTTTGATGAGTTCACTTATTAGATCAAGAGATCTGAAATCGGCAGTCGCCTTGATGGATGAGATGGAAAAGAATCATATTGAGCATGATGATATGACTTACCACACCGTCTTCTCTGGCTTGATGAGGACATGTGATATCGAAGGCGTTTCCAGACTATATCACAAAATGGTTGATAGAAGTTTTGTGCCCAAAACACGAACGGTGGTGATGATAATGAAATTTTTCTGTGTAAATCATCAGCTTGATTCGGGTTTGCATTTGTGGCGATACCTAGTGGAGAAAGGATATTGTCCTCACGGTCATGCATTATATCTTCTGTTAACGGGATTGTGCTCCCGCGGTAGGGTAAACGAAGCTTTTGAGTGCTCCACACAGATGGTGGAGAGAGGGAGACGCATGAGTGAAGCTTCATTACGGACATTGGAAAGCTTTCTGGTTCAGGAAGGTGAGATGGAGAAGCTGAGGAAGCTGAAGCAGATGATAAGGAAATTGCATACCCTGTTGCCCCCAGGAAAAGGGCATACGCTTGCTGATCCTGCATAGACGGACACAGAATTGTAGGGACGTTCTTTTGTTATAAATGGATAATGTCCATGCTTTTTGTGGTTTGTTTGTTGTTGTTGGTATCAATCCATGATTTACTAATCATGAAAACAATCACCTGTTAAAAGAGCATATATTGATGGCATGTTGTTCATCTAATCTTCTAGAAGAATAGAAGTGCTTCTTGGTGGCCAAAAGCACTTTTGATTGCGATTTACAGAAAAATTAGAAGCCGTTTTGGCCCAAAGAAGCGCTTTGCAAAGAAGCATGTGCCGTATGTTTCTTCATGAATCACTTGCAAGTGATTTTCTAATTTAGCTTGTTTATTGTTAAAGCGCTTCTAATAGAAGCGATTATGAGCACAATTGTTTAGAGAGAATCTCAAACGGGTGGGTGGGTAGGTGGTTACACGTTGCACTTGAGATCTTGGGTTAAGTTTCTCTTCCGTGGATTTTGTTACAATAAGTTTTTAGAAAGAAAGTCATGAATAAGGAAATTTATTACCGTCTTTTGAAGATAAACTTATCCTACAACGGAAATCCTTAGTAATTCAATAAAATCATGCATCGTATGTAACTTAGCTTTTATATAACAAAATATGAATTGTTGAAAATACTGCTTTAGTTACATTGCCGACTCATATAAGTTGTTCTCCGTGTTTGGATGTGGCTTGTTAGCAAATTTGCAATAGGAGTCGGTGTCAAACCGTAGTACGTATGCTTCTGGATATTATACGATACGAGGGGTACAGTTGACATTTCACATACCGTTACTCCCTCCAATATATATGGGGAAATATAATGTTCCCCACCACTCAAAAACCCTAATCTTGTTTTTCTCTCTGCGCTCCCAACTCTCAAAAGCTCGTAACTTTTTTGTTCCTCAAATTTTCCCGAGAAAATCCGATATCGAGCGCAATGGGTTCGAAGTCGAATGCCGGCCATCCTCACACAGGCGATGGCGCCAGCCCTGGGTACTTCTCTCTCTCTCTCTCTCTCTCTCTCCATACACCCAATTTAGCTGTTTTCTGTTTGGTATTCGAGAAAATTGGATCTTTCTGAGATTTTCTGAGAAAATAAAATTGAAGATTTATGCATCTTTATATTTTCTAACTGCGGTTTCTGTTGTTTCCTGTATTTTCTCGTTATTCAAACATTGGGGCATCGTTTGCGGCGTTTCCTTACGTTTGCTAATTGTTTTTAATATTTTATCTTGTAATTCGCAGAAAGATCTTCATCGGTGGATTGGCAAAAGACACTACAAATGGTGAGTTCTCTTTTCTAACGTAAAGATTTATAATTTTTTTTATTTTTTATTTTTTTAACCTTTTTGTTGTGTTCGCAAAGTTAATTAGCAAAGGTTATTCTTTTTCTTCCCTGTAAGAAGTAAATTTAATTTCAAGTTGTGGCATTGTGCGGTGAAATTATGTGGCATGAAATTAGTGAAGTATATAGAATCCTTATGGTTAATTTTTGGTTTTATAATTGACTTTGGATCGTTTTAGATTATTTTTCAGCTTGCTTGGTTAGTTGGCTTTGTATGGTTTTAGATTAAATGCAATTTATCGTTTTGTTTTGTTACTAATGTGTTGCGCTTTCTTTTATTTTATTTGCTTGGGATCAATAGCTACATTTACCAAGCACTTTGGGAAATATGGAGAGATAGTGGACTCAGTGATAATGAAAGATCGCTTCACGGGTACCCCGCGGGGATTTGGGTTTATTACCTATGCCGATCCATCAGTTGTTGACACAGTTATTGAGGAAACTCATGTTATTAATGGAAAGCAGGTAAAGTAGATGTTTCAGACTGCATCTTTGTATGGTTTATTGTAAATTATGGTGATCATGAATTGATGCTATTGCTTATTTATACTCTTTATTTTATATATGACATTAATTCTATGGATTATGCAGGTTGAGATCAAGCGAACCATTCCGAAAGGTCAAGGGCAATCAAAGGATTTTAAGACAAAGAAGATATTTGTTGGTGGCATTCCATCATCAGTTTCTGAGGGTATGCTTTTATGTTTTTATTCTGCTTTAGTGTGTTTACAACTCGGAAGGTTGTCAGTTTCCTATTAGTTTCACACTGAACTTTTGTTCTACATTTACTTAAGCTTGTTTGCATTACCATCTTCATCCCTTTTACTTGGCTTGCTAAATTTGTGCAGATGAGTTGAAAAGTTTCTTCTCTGAGTATGGGAAAGTGGTGGAACACCAGATCATACGAGACCATGAGACCAATCGTTCTAGAGGCTTTGGGTTTGTTATTTTTGACAGTGAGGAAGTTGTAGATGAATTGTTATCTAAAGGAAACATGATTGATATGGAGGGTACCCAGGTGAGCTTGTTTAGATGGTCTCTGTGTAAACAGCATGTATACAAAATCCTTTTTGACATGGAGCATCAATTTTTGCATTCTCCTGTTTTGTTAAATCTATGCATTAAAGTGTTGTTATCTCTCGTTTCCGTTAGTTATTATGATAATTCAAGTTAGTTATTTGGAACTAATTTTAGGTGGAGTTTGTTACAGGTATAGATCTTCTCAGGAAAGGGTGATCACAGTAGCTCCATTTCTAAATAATCTAGGTTAACTAAGTTGCTTTGTTGTAGGTGGAGATCAAGAAAGCTGAACCAAAGAAAGCCTCAAATCCACCATCTGCTCCTGCATATGGTAGCAATTCTAGGGCTCGTTCTTTCAATGATGGCTTTGGTGGATATGGCAGTTCTTATGGTAATTTTGATGGAGGGTTTGGCCCTGGACCCTATAGGACACCAGGTGGTCTTGGTGGTAGATATGGTGGTGGTTATGGCTACGGTTATGGTAGCGATAGTGGCGAATTTAGCAGTGGTTATGGGAATTTTGGCAGCAGTAGCTTAGGTGGCTATCGAGGTGAGACTTCCCTTGGTTATTCTAGCCGCTTTGGACCATATGGTGGTGGTTATGGTGGGGGCTATAATGCGAGTGGTTTAGGTGGTTATGGCCGAGGCAGTGAAGGCTATGGAAGTTACGGAGGTTCAAGCTATGGTGGTGGCTATGACTCTGGTCCTGGTGCTACTTATGGTGGAGGAGCAGGTGGGCCATATGGAAGGGGGGGATATAGTAGCAGTAGTCGGTACCACCCCTATGGAAGGTAGAAATAGAAGGTGCTAGTGAGTACCATCCTATGCAAGATAGTAATGAAGGATTTTCGATGCAGTTGCTTAAGCTTTGGCCATAGAAGTTTCACACAGGTTGCTTAGATTCGTCTGGCACTCGCTTAGGCACTTTCTTGGAACTGTTAGAGACTCCCCATCGTTGCAGTTTGAGAAACTTTTACGGCGAGAAGAGTTTATTAGTCTATTTCTATATTGTACGGTTTAGAAAAACTATGTAGATTGAAACACCTGGTGTCTGCTACAGACGTCTTGTAGTTTCATCATGATTTAGTATGTTGTAGACTATAGTATCGCATGATGGAGTTTATCGCAATCTAATTAGTGATCTAGATAGATGCTTTAATGGTTTAATTTATCTGCTTAGCCTAGCCTGTGATGTTTACATTAGCATTTGGTCCCTTGTAGTTATATTTTGATGCGTTACTACTATTATTCGTGTTTCCTGTCCAGGGCCGTAGTTTTGTATGTTCTCCTTCATTAGGGGTCTCTTCGTGTGCATTCGCGTACGGCTTTGTGTTGGAGTTTCAGGTGAATATTTTTCAACTTGCTTTTGTAAGATGTACTCTTTCATCTGTGATTCTGGTTTCCAAATCATTAAGAAATTATACGAGATGCAAGTTTCAAGTGTGATTTTCCAGTTTGGCTTTTGTATGTAGTTGGCAAATGCCGTTGATGGCCTTCGGGAGAGGGAATATTTTGACCTTATCAGTTTGCCCTAGTTCTGTTTTCAATTTTCCTTCTTTGTATTCCTGATTGCTGTGTAGTTTTGATTGAACAATGTGATGCATTTAACTTACTAATTGCTTATACAATTGTATTTACCCCCGATTTCTTCCAAGTTTTTCGAACTTTGGGAGCAAAACTTCCTTCTTCCAAATGGCTCGGGCGCTCTTTTTTTTCTTTCCTTTTTTTGTCGATGCAACTGCCCTTGTTATCGTTCTCTTTGCCAGCCGAAAGACGCCATAGTCCAAATTTCATGCCCAAGTTTTGAGTCAAGCACCTGCTGTGCTAGCATGGTTATTTAAACATTGATGCTAATTACCACCAAATAAATAGGAAGACAATGATGGAACTGTGGGAAGTGATTTTCGCACGTTTTTTCTTAGAAACAATTTTCGCACTTTTATTTGACCTTTTGCACTTCTCTTTTAAACAAAGTAGTCATTATGCAAAAAATTAGACAAATTCAAAATTATTAAGACTAGTGAAGAAAATTGACGAATACGATTCAACAAATAAATCCAAAACTCTTACTTCAACGGTTGTATGATTTTAAATTTGAATGATTGTCGGCAAACATGATCTTTGAGGGAATATTTAATTTTTATAAAAATGTGTAAAAATTATGTAAAAAAATAATGTCTCGGATCCATTCATTGATTTATGTGGGGTAAAAAAAATCGAGAAAAAGAAAGAACCAAGTTTGGCTTAATAAAAACAGAAAAGAAGAAATAAAATGAAATTATTTCGAAATTTAAAATTTAAAATTAAATATAAATAATACCTAACAAAAATTATCCGTACGATATACAATTAACGATCACGTTCATGCATTCGTACGATCTCTAGGGAAAAGACTAGAAATATTCGCATAACAACGTTCAGATCCCCAAACTTATAAAAACACTGAAAATTTGGACTCTCTTTCTCTCTCTACTCTGCTTTCTAAGTCTCTCTCTCTCTCTCACGCGTCTGTTGCCGGCGATTCAGCAAGTGCAGTCGAACTGAGTGAGTGATGGGTGGCGAGTTACGTTACGAGATCGCACAAAATGCCTACGTAAAGCTAGTGCTACACGCTCTCAAGCACAAGACCTCCGCCGTCAACGGCATCCTCCTCGGTCGCGTCTCCCCCCACAACGACGTCGTGGAGATCACCGATTCCGTCCCTCTCTTCCACTCCCACATCGGCCTCCTCCCCCAGCTCGAGATCTCCCTCATCCTGGTGGGTCCCAAACTCCCATCTTTTTCCTCACACCACTTTGTTCCTCTAGGGTTTCAGACACTCGAATTGGGATTGTGATTTGATTAATTTTTGGTTGTTGTGATTGAATTGGGACAGATAGAGGAGCACTATGCTGCTAAAGGAGAGAGCATTGTGGGGTATTTCCATGCTAACGAGAGGTTTGACGATCACGAGCTCGGCGGCATTGCCAAGAACGTCGGCGATCACATTTATCGCTACCTTCCTCAAGCCGCAATTCTTTTGGTATGCAAATTTTCAGTCCATGAAGTTCTGTTTGTGTTGTATGTTTGCTTTTTTGGTATTGGGTTTTATCATTCATGCCTTTTTTTGGTATTTGGGTTTAACATTCATGTCTTTTCATCCATTTCTAGCTTGATAACAGGAAGC